>JAJLVM010000215.1:0-36491 GCA_030570285.1 Pichia norvegensis
AGGCTCTCCTAAGTCTAAATGCTGCAATTCATCTTCTTTCGTATCGCTGAATAAATCAGCGTCGATATATGAAGAAAAAACACGCCGCTGTTCCTTAGTTACGGGATCAATAGTGTACAATAAATGTGAGAGTTTTTTAGGGTGATATCCGATAGTTGTTTCACTTGGTGCTTCCTCTGGTTGGTTTACCCATCCTTCGTATGGAGAAGGTGGTGGTGATTGCATTTGAATAGGTGGGTTAGGAGGCTCAAGCTTTTCAGTTACCTGATTTTGAGGTAACCTCTCATTGATTGGCATGTCGGTGTTTTCATTGACGGTCAATTTAGAACTGGACATCTGCTGTATCATTGTGCCACAATGTTGATATAAATTACAATCATTAATAGCGTTATCATTTCTGGAAAAGCCAACTCTTATTTCCAAAGAGTGTAGGTAATTGTAAATAAGTTGTGCAAATTCTGAATTTGAAAAAATCAATAAAATTCTGCCCAGTGACCTTAAATGCAATATCTGTAAGCAAGAGTGTATTCCATGTAATTTATTTAAACTCTCTATAAACTCTTTCAATGCATCAATTGTTTTATTCAAAATAGAACGGTTATCCGGATGTAGGAGTTCATTATCTGTTAATATAAGTGTATTTGATCTGTTGGACGTGCTCATGCTGTCTCGACTATACTTAAATTGCAAGAAAAAGGTATCATCTTGTGATAACGTTACGTCGTAAGAAAAAGGGAGGTGAGATCCCAAATTTTATTCGCTACCACGCTAGTTCAAGCCTCCGCTATTTACTTAATTACGATTGAGCTATTTAACAAAGATATACACATAAAACTTTCTATCTATGCCTTAGATTTTTTACCTCTTTTGGTAACAGGAGCATCAGCATTACCTTCTTCAGATGAGGTCCTTTTCTTGGCACCAAAAAGTGCTTCTGCTTCAGATTCTTCCAAACCTAATTCCTTCAAACCATCAACATAGATAGACAAAGGTATTTCATTATTCTCAGACTTCTTAACTTCGTCTTTGGATGAGGCTATGTCTTCATCGCTGTAAATCTGTTTAGTCACAAAAATTGGAAGAGATGGGGAACCGTTAAGCTTCAATTGGATTAATCGTATTGGGAACTGCTCTAAGTATTTGGCAATGGCATGAATATTTTCTTTCAAGCTTTCTAGGTTTTGACCCAACATTCCAAGCTTAAAAGATGTGTTAGTACCCATTGGTAGAACGTAACCAATTGAATTTAAGGCTTTGGTGTAATTTTTGGTTAGTTTTTCAAAGGACAAGTTTTTCTTTTCTGTGATCATAATAGTTAGTGGTAATTTGGATGAAGAAAAGAATATTTTACCCAAAAGTTTTGGAATCATATTAGCGATAGAAGAATCCGTTAAAAATAGATCAAATTCTGAAAGCAATTTACGTCTAGCTTCATATGGATGATATTTTGTTTTAAGTTCCTTGACAGTGATAATTTGAGATAAGTTCTTTAACTCATTATCTTTCAAAATTTCTAGTCTTTCTAAAGACTCTTCATCAAAAAGATCGTCTTTTACAAAAAGACAAACTTTCAAATCATCAAGATCGTATATTGGATGTGGAATTTCTAGCATGCGTGGTTTCAAAATATTGTTTTGGGAGAAATATTTATTAGAAGTAACCTGTAAAATTAATGGAATATCATCATCATCAGTTTCAAAAAGATCTTTCTTGGTAGATGACTGTGACTGAGACTTGTTCCATTCGGAAAGTGCTTGAACAGCTTTTTCAATAACTTTATCCTTTATCAGAATTTGAGAAGCAGTGTTTTGAATAACTTCTTTATTCTCATCTTTGCTGATGTTTTCTTTTTTTGACTTTGATGAGGATCTTGTTTTTCTAGGTGGCATTGTAAAGGATCGTGTTATTGTAGAAAACCAAAAGTTTTATCTACAAGTGAAAAATTTCTATATAAAAAAAAATTTCAGATAATTAAAATCTTGTAAATTTGCAAGCTCGTCGAGGCGATCAAATTTTTCAAATTTTGAAGTTTCCGCGAAATGGCAACATAGTGGAGGACGACTTTCAAAATTCAGTTAGAGTACATCACTTGAACCAGCAAATAACACACCAACCTTTGAACGTTTACAAGACGTTAACGAAATTTGTGAAACATGGGTAAGAGAAAGAGTTCGGCAAAGGCACCCAAAAAGATCAAGCAAAAATTAGACACACAATTCACCTGCCTTTTTTGCAATCATGAAAAGTCCATTAACTGTACGATTGACAAAAAGGCTAACATTGGAACACTAACTTGTAAAATTTGCGGACAATCATTTCAAACCGCCATTAACTCCCTCTCTGAACCAATTGATATTTACTCCAATTGGATTGATGCGTGTGAAGCTGTTGCCGAGGAAGAAGCAAAAAAAGATGAAAACTATGAAGATGCAGAAGGTGGTTTTGATGATAATGATGATAAAAGAACAGGAGCTGCTTCTCAAAATCCAAAAGTGGAAAACGAAGATAGTGATGATGAATTTTAAAAATGTATAATACGTATTTAAGAATAAAATGCAAAATCGTGGGATATACCAGGCTTATAGAAATCAATTACGTTTGCCTTTAAGTGTACGTTTTCCTCTCTTCTTACCACGTACACTTTTCACACCTTTTCTTTGGTCTCTATTGCTAGGTGTTTTTCGATTATTGCGTTTAAGCTTCGAACTGGACGGGCTATTTTGCAACAGTTCTTCGAAAGTAGCCTCGTTAAGGTCAGATTTGTCTCTAACTTCAATATCTTCTACAATTGGAGTCTTGCTTTTCTTGGGTGATCTTTTTTTGACAACAATCGTCTGTGTTTGAGTTTCCTCTTCTGCATCGCTACTTATGTAGTTTAGCTTTTCCTCTAAGGCTTTTTTATCAAGATCGTGTTCAATAAAATTATCAGCTTCTTCTACCATCTCGGGATACATTCTTGGTAAATTTGGATTTAGCTCAATGGGATCATCATCAGAGCCATATGATATAACCCGGTTTGCTTTGTAACTCAAATCTATTTTGGATGTTTTCTGTGTATCCAAAAAAGCTTTGGAATTCTCAGATGATTTCCGTGATGGTGAACGAGACCTTGTTCTGACAGCAACCGGTGGTGCAGATAGCTTTGAGTCAAAAACTTTTGTATCGCTCATATTTGAGTCTTCATTTTCAGATGACAAGTCTTGCTCGATGTTATCTTCAGGTTTCACGATTTCGTCTGGTGATATAACATTGATCATAGGTGTTGCATCAGTACCAACTGTTTGCGTATCTTTTTTGATAGCATGAGTAGCTTCAGGTGCTTCATCCACTTTCATGCATTCCGTAACTTCATCCAGGTGAATGTTCTGCTCATCTGCATCTTGGTCGATCGATACTTCCTGTTTCACTTCCATAGAAGGTGTTGGCGATACCAGTTTATCTAAGGAATGTGATGCATGATGGTGCTTGATTGGAAGAAAATAAATATCGTCTTCGGATAATTGCAATATTTCTACATCCATATATGAAGTATCACTATCTGAAGGACATTCTTCTCGTGCACCGTTAACTTCAGGATTAGACTGCATTTCATTTTCATTATTGTGTGAGACAAAGATATGCTGAGTAACCTCATCTCTGTCATGAATTTTTGATTCAGTTTCAAGCTTAATTGTGTCATATTCCGCATCAGCAGGATAATTTGAAAAATCTTCATCTGTTTGTTCATCTGTTTGAGTTTTAAATTTGGAAAAAAGATTGTGCAACATACGTGGTATATATTGAAGGGTTTCGTGTTTTTGGCGGGCAGGTTGAGGAGAAGGGTCATCTTTCACTTCCATTCCAATCTCTTTTGCCACCTCGTGGTTGGCATTTTCTTCATCCAACCTCTCCTTTATTATGTTCGAATCACTGTCATGCAGTAAGTTGGTATCTTTTTCTTCCATTAATTCACTGTTGTCTCGATCTTCCTTTTTCTTTTCGTCTTCTTCATCATCAATAACTTCCATTTTCTCTACGTCTTCTTCATCATCAATAACTTCCATTTTCTCTTCGCCTTTTCCATCAATAACTTCCTTCTCCATATTACTTTTCTCTTCTTTTTCTACGTTAATATTTTTTTCTTTCATGTCTTCATCGACAGTGTCTTCAAACGCAGTTTCTTTATCCACCTCAAAAATTTCCCCCTTTTCGTAAACAGCAACTTCTTCCAGCGCTTCCTTTGCTTCTTCATTTCCTAAGTCAACCGTTTCTTCTTCTGTGGTTTCCTTATCTGCAATTTCTTCGAATGATGAACTATCGTTCTCTACAATTTCTTCTTCCTTCATCTCTTCTTCCTTCATCTCGTCTTCCTTCATCTCGTCTTCCTTCATCTCGTCTTCCTTCATCTCTTCTTCCTTCATCTCTTCTTTCTTCATTTCTTCTTCCTTCATCTCGTCTTCCTTCATCTCGTCTTCCTTCATCTCTTCTTCCTTCATCTCTTCTTCCTTCATCTCTTCTTCCTTCTCGTCTTCCTGCTCCGCCTGAAATGTCCTTTCATTCTGCCTTCCGGGGATTTTGTCGTCTATTGATGTTTCATTGTAAGGTTTGATGTATTCATCTGCAATTTTTTTGTCGATAATTTCAGGTTCAGATTGAGTAGTCATAGAGATTTCATCGCTGTCGTCATCTGGAACTATCAGATCAACGTCTTCTTCCTGTGAAACTGTTGGATTTTCTGCAGCTTTTTGATTTTCCAATGTGGAACTTTCAAAATCAACTTCAAAATTAGTCAAAGCAGTGTCTGCAAATGAAGAAATAGCATCTAGCAAAGCTGGTAAATTGTTTAACCTTGTTTTAGAATTTTCGTGTTTCGACTTATGTATATCGGAGTCCATTGAAAAGGAAGAACCATCAGGTTCATCATTATAGACAGTACTGCTGTCATCCTTGTTTTGGTTCTCTTCTATTACACTACTGTTGCGAGAAAGAGTTTTCTCATTTCTTTGGTTTGGCGTAACGTTTTCCATCTCGTAATTATATGTTTGACATGATTCATTTTTTGACAAAAACGGAAAAACATTAATAATTGAGTACTTTGCACGTTTAAAAAATGAGTTAGTTCTCAAAGAACTTTCAGTATCTTCTTGGCAAGAAACATCTGAAAACTTCCGCTTTGAATTTGTTTGATTGCCCATGCTATCGGCTAAATCTTCTTCCAAAACCTCGGACATATGGTTACTCGACTGAACAGGATCACGAATCGTTTCAATGTTTTGTCCAAAAATCTCCGTGACGTCTCCTTTCACTACTATTTTTTCTATATCACTGTTCTCTCCATGTTTATCAGTCGTTAAAATTTTCGTATCCTGTGATGTAGTTGTGTTATCATTTATTAAACTTCTCAGCTTGTCTTCATCAATTTCTCCAATCACATGAAAAGTCTGCGATATAAGATTTTTAGTGGCTTCAATCCCAGAAGCTCCTGTATCGAATCCTGTACTTTTATTATCATAAACATCAAGTGAAGCATTAAGTAAATCGTCTAAGATAAAATTAATCTTCGGAGAATAGGGAGCCACGGGAGGCGACGGCGACATTTCTTTAAAAACAGTTTTAGACTTTGGTGTTTCAGCTCTAATAGCATGTGATTCATTTACGGGCCCAAGAGAACAGTCAAAAAATTCAGTTTCGTTCCATTCAAGTTCATTTGTTTGTATGTTCTCTTGCTTATTCAAATTATCAATTGAAAAATCTAAACTATCCTTGTCATTATCCTCTTTGATTTCATCTTCAGAAGAAAACCTGCGTTTTATTTCGTCAGTGCCGTCATTTTTCGTTTCGGGCAGAATGTTGGATTCTGTGCATGTCTGGTTTTGTAGCTTTGATTCCGTATCTATGTAGCTGTGCTGTGTTTCCTTTGGAAATTCGCCTTCTGCTGAATCATCCAATTCTTTAGATCCGTTTATTTCCGCAACGTCTAGCTGCTCTTCCATAATATTATCCTTTTGAAATATTTGCTCAAAAATGGCGTCGTGATAATTCGTTAAATCATCTATAGATTCTTCAGCTTGATCATTTGCAAAATGGTCTTCAAGGTCGTTCACCTCTTCGGTGGGTTTAATATTCAAACACTCATTTGCAACACTTTGCAGACATTCTATAAATGCGAGGTCATTTTCATTGCCACTATTTTCTGTATTTGTTTCTTTAGAAGCATATTCTGGCTCATCTGACTCAGATGTATCTAATGATATTATATTATTTGCATTGGGGTCATTATTTTTGTTCAATTCTATTTGTTCAAAATATTCCTTATATACCGAGTAGGGCTCTCTAGATTTCATTGCATCATCCTCTTCAGATTCTGGGCCATATAATTCTTGGTCGCTTTCTCCGGTTCCATCAAATTCATGGGTATTACCTGTTTCAATTGAATCCTCAAGATGAGATATTCCATCAATCGAATTTGGTCCAGCGTCAATTTTAACCGACACAACATCTTCTTCTTCTTCCTCTTCTTCCTCTTCTTCCTCTTCTTCCTCTTCTTCCTCTTCTTCCTCTTCTTCCTCTTCTTCCTCTTCTTCCTCTTCTTCCTCTTCTTCCTCTTCTTCCTCTTCTTCCTCTTCTTCCTCTTCTTCCTCTTCTTCCTCTTCTTCCTCTTCTTCCTCGTCTTCTTCTTCGTCTGAATTCAAAACTTCAACATCTGAAACTCTAGTAAACAGATCCGGAAAGTTACCATTTTCTTTATCCGAATAGTCAGATGTGTTGTCCTTTGACGATATATCGCATGCGTCACACTCCGCCATGATGTGATCCTCTTCAACACAGTTTGCTTCACCATCAAGATTCAAAGCCTCATCATTTTGAAAATGTCTGTCAATATTTAGAGTATCTTCGGACAATTGTTGCGATTCTTCACTTTCACTGTTGCAATACGTTTCATTTTTAAATGCATTGTTGTCTTCTATGTCGGACAAAATAATCAAACTATGATCAGATTCACTTCCCAAATCTTCAGAGCGATGATTCTTTTCTGGCGATGCATCTCTATGATCTTCAGCTAAACGTCGTTGTACTCTTATCTCAAATTCAGCAATGCGTGAGTCTAACTGAATCTCCTTTTCCCGTTGTAATCTCTCTCGTTCTCTTCGGATTTTATATTCACGTTCTATGTTGGCGTAATAAGAATCGACTTCTTCACTCTCTAAATTTGATTCTGAATTATAGTGATTTCTCAATGTTGGAGTTAACGATGATGGAGGAACCAAATGTTCAGATGACTCGTTGCTGATTTCTGGAATGTTCGCCCTTTCTGCTATTTTTTCCCAATATTCCGACAGAGTTACTGTTTCATCGTCATCGTATACAAATGTAACTTCATTATTTCCGGCATAATGTTTTCTTGTTGCGATGTTCAAAGCAGGATTGCGCCTTGATAATTTAATCACAATTTTTCTATCTGGCACAAGATTTGAGTTTCCATCATCACAGTTTAAAAAATCCTTTTCTTCATTGGTCATTATACGTGAGTAATTAACAAATGTTATTTTATTCCGTCGGCTGTAACAACAGACATGTACACAGTGAAACTATTCTGAAATTATTTTAGCTATACACTTCAGCTAAAATCAATACATTAACACCTGTACACCAACTGATGGATTACGCGTCCTATTGATTTATCATTGAATGAATGTCACTAACTATCAAATACAAAGCATTATACGGGCATTAAACCCAATTATTGGAAAATGGCTACCGGTGAAAGAGAAAAATCTATCGATATAGACGTGGGTTTCTATGATCCTTTTTCTATCTTTCAAGGCGGCTTGAGAACTGATTTTGAAAAGTACGTCAAAATCAAATCTTTTTATTGGAAAGATTTCAAAGAAACACTACGGATCTTGAAAAACATCACGTTCAAATATATCGAAGAGATTCCTCGTAGTGATTCTCAAAATGGAGTTGTTTATTTGAAGTTTATGTTTGTGTGCTGCAATAATATCGATGATTATCGCTCCAAAATTAGACCATTAATAGTTCAATGGTTAAACAGTCTAGAGGAACAATCGCCAAAATTGCCACATTTTATATTTTTGTTTGAGAACTCAGAACTTAGAACTACAACTGATAAGTTCTTAAAAACTAATATTTTGAACAAACTGAAACTTGACTTTCCGGCTGTTCCAAATATCTACAAAATTAAATCCTTGTTTCACTCAGAAGAAGATAGGGATGAGACATGGAGATTAATAAGCAACGCTACTAGGGCTGTCTTATCCGATGCAATTAATTTGCAGCTGTTAAGATTTAGAGAAGATAAGTCAAAAATAGCAGAGATATACAATTCGTTAAACCAAAAAGATGATGCTCTTTCGTGCTTCTCTCATCTATTCAATTCAATAATTTACATCAAAAAGCATGAATTCTCAAATTTTGAAACAGATGGATTTTTAAGAACGATACAAAAGGACGAATGTCTCCAAGTTCCAAAAAATAACTTCATAAAAAAAACCCTTTTTTTAAGAAAACAGGAAGAAATACTTCTTGATGAGAGCCTCTCAGATAACGCCTACGCTAGAAATGCCGGAAAATATGCACAAATTATATTTACTTATATCAATTCTCTTGAAATGTGCTATAGGCGAAATGAAATTGCTTATTTGATTATCACCAATTTTTTTGCGAAAGCAAGATTAAAAACCATGATGGACTCTCAAAAGATAGATGCATTAGACGTGATTGTGACTTTGTCAAATCTTAAGCTGCTACTAAGAAATGAGCTGATTGCCCTTGGTACGTCTAAAAGTTATATTTTGAAAGGCTCCCTTTCCGTTATAGATCTACAATTTGAGAAAGAGGAGTATAAGATTTTTAACACAGAGCTTCAACATTTAATGGAATCCCAAAAAACATTTGTCGGTACCATCATTGACTATACGAGGGAGTTGATTGAAACATACAACGTCAAAAATGTCAATATGGGCAGTCTTGCGATACTTACAACCGAGCTAGCTTTAATATTGTTCTATTCGGCAGATGAATATGAGACTTCGTCCGAACAATTAGCCAAATCATATGAATTTTTTTTGACTAACGGATGGAAATACATAGGTGTTACTTTACTAGAAATATATATCCAAAACCTTGAAAAATTGATTTCTACACATGGAAACCAAGTGATCTTACAACTTATTTCTAGCTATTTAGCGTTAGCTATGAACGACGAAAATAATTTGGATGGTAATAAATTCACAGATTTGTGCTTGAAACTTGAAAAACCATTTACAATGGAGGGAAATGATATTTTTAGTATCCAAAGTATATCAAGAGTTTACTGCAAAGAGGTTGACGTCTATTGTGTTGATATTGTACTTTTGTCAAACATAATGGTGGTCGCTGACAGTATCCAGCTTACCATGACTAACAATTCTAAGAAAACTGCATTTTCATCTCCTTATGTCAAGTTACAGAGGTCTAATGTAATCACACTATTTTGCAATGAGATTTCTTGTGGAAATTTTGAAATTGAAAGTTTGAGATTTAATGTTGGTAATCTGCATTTGGAGAAGAAATGCCATGGTAGCTTGAATATTGAAGTAATACATAGTTTTGTGTCTGAGAACAATGAAATACTTAAAAATACATCAACGTCAATATATGTACCGAAAGTAAGGGATTTGAACTCCGAGTTCTTAAAAATGCAATTGCAGATTGGTAACAATTCAATTAAACATATAGAATTTTCTTTTCTTGATAATTTGAATAATATCCTAATCAATGAAAATTCAGAGATACTTATGACTGAACTTACTAATAGTAAAAATGCCCTCAAAATGGAAGTAACCAAGGAACAAAATAGGCTGAAACTTGCATGTCTTGAGAATGTTATACTTCAAGCGCATAACACATATGAAATCAGTATCCCATGTTTCTTGTCTGCATCTAACCCCAAAATATTTTTAACCTATGAATTTAAATTTCATTCTATTAAGAACAATAATGAGGACATTGGATGTTCTCACAAAATATACCATGTTGCTGATACGACCTTGCCTTTAGCTGTTGCTGCTAATGAAATATTCAAATCCACGACGCCACGTGACAATGATATGCTACCTAAGTTCTTCTTCCTTTCTCAATATACAATTAACTCTGTGTCAGCTGAAAACCCGGTGAGGATTCATAACGTCACTTTGTTGGGAAATAAATCTTTGATAGAAACTTGGAAACCTCAGAAAAACATTGTTGCGTTTGTTGATCAGGGTACAACCTTTTTTTATAAAATTTCTGGATTTAAAGATGAAAGCGTTTTGCTGAAAATTGAGTATTCGACCATGTCAGACGAAACATTGGTTTTGATTAATAAGCTTTTTTGGAAATTCTTATCCGAGTTAGACTCAGTTGATTTAAGAATGAAATTGCGTTTCATTAATGCTGCCAAAGTTTTATGGAATGGAGTTAAGTTTAAGTATAACTTTTATGCTTTAACATTCAAAATCCAATTAGCTGAACGTCTTGAAAAACATTTTGATTCGGTAAGCAACTATCTTGACCCCAAGGAGAGGGAGTTATTTTCAACTATTATTGTTGATTTTATTAGCTCAGTGGAGAAATACGAAATCGATGATGCAACTAAAAGTGATTTGTTGAAAGACACCAAAAATGAACTACAAATTGTTGTTGATATTCCTGATATTAACATGGTTACAACGGTGGAATACAAATTTGATAGAAAGTTACAATACAAAGAAGCTGTCCCTGTTTTGGTTTGCTTAAACGTGTTTTTTGTGCCATTTGACAAAGAAAACAATGATAAGGAAAGTGCACAAAGAAAGGTAACTTTTGAAGGCATGAATGAATCGGTCCATATAGAAATAAACTTTATTGACAATGAGCAAAAGTGGATAGTTGCTGGTATAAAGTCACTTGATTTGTCAGTTGATCTAGAAAAGGCGTCATGTCCATCTGGTCAGTCATTTGAGTTTGATTTAACTTTTATCCCTCTGAAAGTCGGTAAAATTCAGCTGCCTTCAATAGAAATAAAAAATAAAAGTTCCAAAAAGTACAGTATGGAGATTGATTACAAAAACACTACGGAAAGTGTTCTTGTCGTGTCAGAGTTGAACAAAGTTATTCATTCCTTTTAAAAGTTTATAAAGATTTAGAGTCAATCCCTTCGAAAAGAGATTGCGCATTGGGTTTTTTGGCGACAAAGTCTGGAACAATACCTTTTTTACAAAGGTATTCTTCCGTAGTGGGGCCTATACTTGCTATTTTAAAACCTACTTGATTTTTAGTTAAGTGTGACGTGATATAATCTGTTCCTTGGGGGCTGAAAAAAACGATCCATTTTTCACTTTGCGTGTATTTCAATGCTTCGTATAAAGCCGAATATCTGTCTACTACATCAGCCATAACATCTGTTCTATAAGCAACCAATTCCTTGAGATCAAAATTAGCAGCCAATAATTTTGTAGGAATTATATCTTTTCGTGTTTCTCCAGTTAAAAATAAAATTTTTGTGCTACCTTGTACAAAAAGGTCATCATTTATGATTATTTCAGAAAGGGCAGCTCCGTTACCGGCTTTGATTCCGCCTCTTATATCTCTAAATCCCAATCTTTTTAGAACATCAAATGTTGCAGGACTAACAGTGTATGCAGGTTTGTTCAAAATTATTTCTAGCACTGATCTATCCTCAATTTTTGATAATACTATATCCAGAGATTCTATGCATCTCTGTGATGTTATAATTATTGCCTTATAGTCGGTCAAAAATTCTTCTGAGGTCAAAAACTCTATGATCAAGTCGTGATTGACGGGATTATGCGAGAGCAATGGTATAAAATATGTCTCGTACTGGTTGCTGACAAATATTTCTCGATAAGGATCACATGGAACAGTGGCATTTTTCAGCAAAATTATTGTTTTCCTTGTCATGTTTTTGATTGGAAAAGCCGTTACAGTTTGGTCAAGAGTTGAACAGTGCAGATCAAACCAACTATAAAAGGTTTAAGAATTTTCAAAACGCTCGCGAAGTGTAGCAAATCAGACTAGACTTCGCTACAACAATATCCAACAAATGCTATACACGACAAAGTTGAAATTAAATTATAAAGATAGATTTTTTCTTTTAGTTGCAGAAGAATCAGCAAGTTTGAGAGGTTTTAGTTTAGTCTCTGATATACTTGTCTCAAGCATTGATGAATCACTTTCAGAAAAGGATTCATCGTTGTGGAGTGAAATGAGAGAATTCGAATAATCACTTAGTTCAATTACCGAGTCACCATCGTTAATTGAATCTTTGGAAAACTCACTTGAATTTATGGATTTCATTGTTTCATGAATTATATGAAAGTCATCTAAATTCTGTCTGACTAACAAATTAAACTTGTTTGTATCTGATTTCAAATCAGAAGCCAAACCATGTTTTAATTTAAGAACTATACTTTTAATTATAGTTTTTTTCAAATCGCACAAATCGGATGTATTGATGGATAATTCCAGCTGATGAAATAATTCTTCAAGCTCTTGATCGATCTTTAAATAGCACATATTAGTCAAAGATGGGCTATTTGAATACTGCGATTTCTGGATTAAATAATATTCAAAAGTGAGTAGATTGACTTCTTTAATTGTTCTGATGCAAGTTTTCTTACACTGCGTCTTTATCTGTTCAAATAGCTTTAAACTTTCAGGATCATCTAGCTTTTCATTATTCGAAACGTTGTATTCCATAAAATCTATACCAAACAATTGACTTTCAAGTTGTAAAAAGCTGCTACTGAACAACCCATAAATAACAGAAATCCATGATTTGATCCAATCATCGCTTTCAGATTTGAGCTCAATTAGTTTATAATTTACTTTCATATGTAAATCTTTTATTGCGTCTGTGTTTTTCAAAATTGAAAGCTCTTCTGCTGAAACCTTTTTCTTCAAGGCATCTATAGCTTGCAAAATCTGATATAACGCTGCGTTCGTTGGTCCAGGGGTATCCTCACCTGTGATGCTAGATTGATTCATAAAATCATGAAATTCTTTTGCCTTTTCGATACATTTGGTAATTCTTGTAAAGGAAGGATTCTGGTTTGAATCGGTAGTCTCTATAGCTTCCAAAGCTTCAAATTTCAATATGGATGCTTCAAGTAAAAGTTCTGCATTCAACAAAAGAGAATTACACTTGAAAATATCAACTGAATCACCTTCGATCTTCTTACCAATTTCACTAATGTTTGATGATAAGCTGGTTATAGATTCGTCAATTTTCTTATTGATGTCCTCAGTAAAATGTTTAACATCAATTTCAAGAAGTTTTGTATTGCTACGAGTGACTTCCAAACTTTCATTGGTTTTCCTAACTTCTTCCTTCATTCCTTGAATATTTCCAACTAATTTTTCAATCTTGGATAAATCTTCATGGACACATTTTTTGGCTCTGCTACATGTATTTTTCGCTTCGGCTAATTTAGTTTCCAGCTCTAATGATTTATTGTGAATTAAATCGGCAAAGGCAGTACGCTGTCGTTCCGCGTCGGATTTGAAAACCATTATCTGTTGCAAATCAATTGATTCAAAGTCTTTTAGAATTGACTCTATAACGCTTTCTGAGTTCTTGAGTTTTAGTTCAAAATTATCTTTAGTCTTATGAAGCTTCGTATTAACTCCACAAATTTTTATGGCAAGAAATATGCTAAAAATAAAATTCAAAACGATAATAACAAAAGCGACTAATAAGACTTCACCAAACTGGTCTCTTCTCAAATAAAGTTCCTTCATTTCATTTATATATAACTGTTGGTCAAGATGTGTCTGGAAATCATAGATTGAATCACCCCCGCTAATGATTTTATTGATAAAAACTCCTGCAATTGTAGCAGATACACCAAACAAATATGGAGATATTTTACTTGAAAGTATATGTGGCATAGCAGAAAATATTGTGTGCTCTATTGTGTCGTATAAGGTGCTGTCCATGATGATTGTAGCACATCAAAATCTATTGGGAAGGGTTTCAAAAGCCAAAAGCATTTATATTTAATCTTTTTCTCCAAATGAGAAATGAGGATCTAACTTGATATGCATGAAGACGTCCAAATTTGACTGATAATCTAGAGAGCTAAGAGAAAACGAGGTAATGCAACACGTCAGATCTTAAGTTGAGATGGATTGAATTTTTGACGAGCCACAAATTTAACGCATAGTGCGGCTAGCCCACATTTTCCCGTTTCGGAGTCACCTTATGCCTATCAAAATAGTCATAATTGAGCATAGAGGTATTGCCCTATACAGTTCAATCTAGTACAAATGACAAGTTATCATGACAGATGATACTATTGATGACAATACAAGAGAAAATTCAAGTGTTAGCAGGGCGTTAATAAAAATTACTCATGCTTTGGGATTTGGACTATCAGGTAAAGATTCAACGCCATTGTTTGTGGATGAAAAAGAGAATGTCACTCTAAATTGGAACTTTGTGGTAAGTTCTCTTCACAGTGACAGTTTACAGCAAAAATGTTTATTATTGGAGAGTTTACAGAATAAAATTGCAGTATTGGGGCAGTCGGACAGATTAAAGCTTCTGGACATTGTATTAAATAACATTGATTTATCTAAAATATGCAAGTTGAGAACCCAGTCTTTATTCTTGATAATCAGAATTCTAGAATTGGAGAAACACATTGATGAGAGGATGTTGGCAATGATCTACAGGAAAATATACTTGGGGTTTAAATCTCATACAACCGATCCAGATTTAAATTATTTTCTAGATTGTCTTAATGAACTCTTGAGGCTTACCAAACCTGCGTCACTGGTCCAATATAATAATATAGATGATATGTTATTTGCTATTGTAAATGAGGCGTATGAAATGCAAAATTATCAGATGATTCGATCAGTATGCAATGTAATTGCAAGAACTCTTCACGCAAACAACAAATTGCTCACAATTGGAACATTGGAAGGTGTATTTGACAAACTTATCGCTATAAATGACTCTGAAGCTCTTACTGTAGAAAGATTATGTGCTTTTAATTTGTTTTTCGCAGAATTCATGAAAATTGACGATGTGTACAAAACTAGAATTCTAAGCGTGCTGTCTACCATTGGACATGGATTTATTGCAAAAGATATTTTGATAAAAGAGCAATCTCAAAAAATTCTTCAAACTCTTATTGAAACGGATATAAATGAAACCATCTATGGCATATGTGATGTTATTGATTGTAAAACTGATCCCAACGTGACATGTTTGAAAAAGCTTAAATTGGATATTATTGGATGCATCCGACTTTTGTTGTGCTTGGGCAAAGAGATGTTTGGTACATTCAAAGAGCAAGAGCAGCAAGAAATAAAATTGTTCTTTAACAAAGGAGCTCCGTATTTAATGAGATGTTTGCTAAATGCAACAAAGCTCAAAGATTCTGATGTTTCAAAAGAAATAGTGAAATATTTTGTTCAAATACTTGAAACTCCATATATTATCAACAATAATTACAAAGCTATGGTTGAGCAAAGTTTATTTTGGGATATTTTAAAAGGATTATATTTGGATAATACTTGTGAAATTCATAACATTGGGTTTCTAACTATTCAAACTGAACTGTTCAACAAATTACAAAGTCTGAAACTGGATGATTATTCTCAGCGTCAATTATTTGAATACCTTGAGCTAAATTCTGATCACCTTTCACTATACAACATTGAATATGTGCTTCAGTACTATGAAGATACGAATATGTGCGTTTGTGGTATGCTAAATTGGAAAGAAAATTGCACTAGAATGATCCAAGAATATTATGCTATTAGTTCTTATCGAGTTATTGAGATTTTGAAGAAGGCATATTTTTATTGTGTTAGTTTGAAAGTTGAGAATGAATCGATTCAATTCTATATTGATTGCATATGTTATCGGTGTGTTATAAATTTGCCAATTAAATTGAAGGATGACATATGCGAACCTTTGTCTGCAGTTATAATGTCGCTTGATATTCCCAACTTTGAAAAACTCATTAATGATTATAAGTTAGAAGTAGAAAAGCAAGAGGATATCAATCTTATATTAATGGTCAAGACAGTAACCGTGTGTGCTCTAAAAAGTATTGATGAATGTATTGTTTTGAAAAGAAAGATATTACTTAAAGAGTCTTTGAACCTTGCTTTTTCAACACAAAATTTTGAAAGCCAGCACTTGTTCTTATTTCCTATTATGTTGCTTTTAAATCTGAGGGTTGTTAAAAATGGAACTCAAAAGCTATACTACATTAAAGGTCTAGCATCATACAACTTAAAAATTACGAAACTTAACGGTAATACCAGCAATAGATCATCTGAGTATCATCGAATTGATAAATATTTGGATAAAATGATACGTGAGAGGCTTTATAATTTATTATTTGATTCTTTGGTTGAAAAGTATTTTAAAAATGGTAAAACTGTGATGTTTGAAGAAGATTTGAAATTAAGTAAAGTTCTTAATCTTTACATATGCATTTTAAAAAATACAACAAAGCTGGAAAACTATTTATTGGTTTTACTTCATCTTAAAGAACAAATGCTCAATTTATCACTATTTGATGAAAGATGCGAGGAGCCTGTTAGAGAAATCGTTGAACTATTGTGTTCTCAAATGCAGAATATTTATGAATTCAAGTTTGCCTATCCAGATTGGTTCCAGGTAGAACATCTTAGAGCGATGATTGTATCGACATTATACGGTTTTATTCCATATAAAAATTGGATTCAAGAACATACACGAGAATCACTTATACGTACTATAATTTTGGATTTTCATTTCTCAAGTATCACAACGGATGCATACGTTAATTTTATCAATTGTTGCTTGTACGAACTTCCTAACACTATGAAACATTTTATTCATCCAATAATGAAGGTCATTGTGAGTGATTCAAAAAAACCAGAAACTCATTTTGCCGGTTTGGAATTTGTATATAATATTTTAAATTTGAAAGCATTTTACACATTGGATAATGAGGAGACAGATTTAGTTAAAAATTATTTGAGCAATGTTTATTACTTTAAAGGGGAAAGTTCTGATTATAAAAGAGTGTGTGAAAACTTATGTTTGCTGATTTGTGAGGAGAACAATATTAAAGATGTATCTTTTTCTGAACCTTCTGTTAAAATAAACGTAAACTTGAAAATTGAAGTCGACTCTAATGATGAATACTTAAAGTCATTTAGTGATACCATTAGGGAACTCTTTGATACACCTATTGTAGATGATGCATCCGGGGAAATATTGTTGACAATTACTGATTCTGAAAGTCTTGGGTGTGGAAATGGAAAGCAAATAGTTATACGAAAAGTATCACAGGAGAGCAAGTTTTACAATGTGGCATCTTTTGGGTTTAGCTTTATCAATATTAGAGATGTAATAATTGATGCGGTGAATATTGAGCGTTACACTGAGAATTTGATAAAAATATCTTCGATGTGTACAAAAAGCATAGAATAGCATTATAAAATAAGGATGAGGTCTGCTACCCTCATTATTTTCCGATTTTGTAATTCAAAATTGATATATAAAATCTATAGACATGAATTTTATACTTATTGAGACTTCATTTCTGCTCTTTTAGAATAAATTTTAGCGGTGAAAGGTTCTTCAATGAGAAGAACAATTTGGTACATGGTGTAAACTAAAGCAGAGGCAAATAGACCAGCTGGTTTACCGTAGAATAGAGCAGTACCCAAAAAGCATAAAGTAGAACCATCGTACATTGGGTTGTCGCAAACATTGAAAGGAAAATCAACAATTCTTTCATCGAATAAAAAGCCAAAATGGTCACCAAGGTAAGTACCAACAATACCTAACTTATACATTGAGGATAAGACCAATGTGGAACCCCAACCAAAGGCAGCAACACCAACTAATTTTAACAAAGCATTATCAAGATGTGGTGAAGTTGGTTGCTCCATTAAAGCTGCTCTGTAGATTTCATCTCTGAAAAGACCTAAGGTGAAAACGGTCAATGAGAAAACATAAACAGCAAATTTCTTGTTGCCTAAACAAAGAGTTGAAACAGCCTTTGTGTAATACTCTAAACGTGCACCAAAATTCCAGTATAATGGATTAAAGATGATAAAGAAAAGAGAAGCTGTATTGAAAAACGTTCAAAAGTTAGTATATTGATAGAAAAAGAGAAGATTGAACAGTTGAATGAGAGAACATACTTTGAAACTTCTTATCGTTGAAGTTAATATCGTTGAATAAGTCAAGAGCAATCTGTTGAAGACCCATAGTTGTGGTAGTTAGTGAATAAAGGAACACATCGTCAGACTGTAACTGGAATTAAGGAGAAGGGGGTGGGTGTCCTTTTATAATGAACCAAATGCTTCTATTCCGTTCCCCACATAACTGGTCATGTGAAAAAGGGTCGTGTGAGCAAATAGAGAAAGGTTAGCTTTCGGTGACAAGTGGATCATGCTCCGCCCTGATAAAGTTTTTTACATCTGCATGTGATTGCGGGTCAGCCACAACTTTGTGGCGGCTCGGCACGGGTCGGAACATCTATTACATCGGGTCAGTCTGATATCTTTGTTTTAAGTTGTTTTACACATCTTTATTGTTCAAAAGTTATACACATACTTTAGGCAAGGTTCTGCTGTGCCAATCTCTTCTCAAGTTCAGCTAATTCTCTTTCTCTTGCCTCAATTTCTTCTCTTTTAAGCATCAAATCGTTCTGCACACGTTCCTCGAATGCCCGTAACCTTTCTTCTTCCTTACGAATTTGCTCTTCCTTTAAATAAAGATCATCAACTTCAACAGATTCATTATCAACTGTTTCCTGAGGAACATATGATGTTTCTCTAACCGTTGATTGGGATACTTCTCTTTCGTTAAAATGTGATGTCGTAGGATTAATAGATTGTGATGGCGTGCCAGGTGTTTCAGTGCTCTTGAACGTTGAATCAGCAAAACGGGGAGAATTAGTTGCAAAATCATCATATTTGCCACTTCCATGACCTAGTGTCTTTGTTCTATAATTCTCATACAACACTTCATGAGTGAAATCTTTAAATTCGTTTAGATGAGTAATTAAGAGGGTATTTTTCAAAGTTAATACATCACTAATTTCGTTGTCAAAGATATCAACAACACCCCATGGATACTTACGGATTCTTTTCACTTCACCAGTTGTTGCGTCTTTCGATGTAGTATTAGATCCCATAACAGCAAATGGAATGGTCTTTTGTAAATACTTGTTTAATTCAGCTGTTTCATCATCCATTGTATCATCATATGTAAAATATTCGTTGTTAAAATCAAAAATAGGTAATTTATAATGGGTAATATCTTCAACAATCAGTTTTTTATTCAGTCTAAGCTCTTCAGCTGTTAATGAATCTGTTTTACTTATACATGGAATAATATTCACATATTCACCCAGTTGTCTAATAATTTCAACATCAATCTCTCTCAAACCATGACCCGTTGGAACAATAAAGTATAAGCAAGCATGGATTCTACCATCTTTAAATCTAGGGTTTCTTCTCAATCTACTTTCTTCAACAAGAATCTCATCAAATTGATATTTAATATAATCCTTGATAACTTTAAAGGAATTGCTGTTGTTGATAGAGTCACCAAAACCTGGTGTATCAATCAAATTCAGACTAATCTTTACTCCTTCATTGTCTTCAAGTTCAACGCTTGATTTTCTCAATTGTAATTCCCTATCAGGCAAGGATAATTCTTCTGGGGAATATAAATTGATAGTAGAAGATGGATCAACAATCATTTGATCACATAATGTATTGATAAAAGTAGACCTTCCCGATCCTGACTGTCCAATTACCATAATGGTGAAGTTCAATGACTTCTTCAAAATCTTTCTCTTTCTTAAAGCTGAAGAACTTTCAATAACGGTTACCATTGTTTGTTTGAATTGCTAAGAAAAAGTGAGGTTTAATGTACAACGTCAATGTAAATAAACAACATGAGATCAACTTTTTTGAAGCGAACCAAGATTATTCAAATTTCAAGACTTGACGCGTCGTTTTACATTCCTATACAAGCAGATTACCTAACTGTTTCGTGGAAAGCCTAAAAAAAGCTATTTGTAAAGGGATGGTAAGTACTTTTACAATATATCCAAACATATCACTTTTATTCGGTTTTATTTGACCTTATCTACATGATACGTTTACTATAAATTTATCGGATCGAACGTAACAATCTTCTACCTAAAAGAGCATTAACAACGTATGTACATGCTCTTCTTGTAAAACCTAATGACAATGTTAGACTTAGGTATTCCACATTACAGCTTAGGTCAAAATTCGACTGATAGAAGAGCTTACACGATGTGCTGATAAAAATACATTAACAGAAATGATACGCCCTCAAGCCACTAAGCCACTCCAAAATTAATCCTCACATCGTTAAGAAAATAAAAAAGAACTAATAATAAAACCTTTTGGATAGCTATTTAGTAGGAACTCTCATGAACATTTATTTACCTGAGAACTTTTGGTTGTGATTCCCTCCTCGTTCTTGGAACCCAAATTTATCGAGAGTTGCAACAAACTCGATAAAAGACTTACTAGTTTTGGACAGATTGAGGTTAGAGCATGTTATATTGATCAATCGACGCTTTTGTTAGTAAATTCAAACCAAACATGTTTAATCAAATAATGTTGAGTTTACTAGCTATATGCTCCTATGTAAGTCCTCGAATATTATATCTTATATTACGCACGGTTATTCTTTTGGTTTTAGTGATCAAGTCACACAAGCCGCAAATAACATTCAAAGCATGTCTCATGTTCACAAACTCTACGTTCTCTCTAAATGGATCATGCATTTCTTTGCTTTTTGAGCAATATTATGCCTTCTTTCATATAAAATCATGTTGTCTCCTTTATTTTAAATTCGTTATTTACATTTTGTGTAATAAACCAATTGTCCATCATAGAAAGCTAACAGAATGTTAACTTTTTATTTTAAAAGTATGATTTTTATTCTAAAAAATAGGAAAAACGATCTAAAATTCATATTTTTTTAGTTGGATTATTTTTTGAAGTTTCGAGCCTATTTAATGTCTTTCTGCCTAAAAATCTCAAGAATATAAGAAATCTTTACATCAAACAAATACTGTAATCTTAAAAAGCCCTTTAACTTTTGGCTTTTTTTGGTTTTATTATAAATTTTAGGTGCTTAATTTTATTTGATATTGCCTCCTTGGCCAAGTGGTAAGGCGTCGCACTCGTAATGCGAAGATCGTTGGTTCAATTCCGACAGGAGGCAAATGTTTTTTTTAAACTGAAAATTTGAATTTACTAAGAACCGTAAATTAACTAACCATTATAAAGAATTAGATGACATGATGATCGTTAATATTAAAATGAAATTATAATTTATATATATATAACTTAAACAAAGTTTTTTACAAGATTAAGAATGCAATTCCCCAATAAACATTCAAAACTTGGAAAAGTTATTGTTCTACAAAAGTTTTTATCTTAAAACTCAACACCTATAACCATTGCTAACAATGCCATTCTGACAAACAAACCATATCTCATTTGTCTAAAGTATGCAGCCCTTTGATCAAAGTCAACTTCTTCATTAATTTCATCAACTCTTGGTAATGGGTGCATGACACACATATGTTGCTTAGCGTCTTTCAAAACTCTGTTATTGATAACATAGGTACCCTTCAAAGCTTGATATTGTGCTGCATCCTTGAACCTTTCTTGTTGAATTCTAGTGCAGTAAAGAACATCGGACTTGGAAACAATCTCTGGAGTTAATTCAGAACTTTCACCAGCTAACATTCCTTCTTGTTGCAGCATGTTTCTGAGATTTTCTGGTAGTCTCAATGCTTCAGGTGCAACCAAATAAATCTTGACTTGGTATTGTTTCAATAACTTGCATAAGGAATGGACAGGTCTGCCATACTTAAGATCACCCATGAAGGTGACTGTGATACCATTGACAGTACCAAGTTCTTCTCTGATTGTGAACAGGTCTAACAATGCTTGAGTTGGATGTTCTCTAGAACCGTTACCACCATTGATGACTGGAACTGGTGAGTATTTATCAGCAATTTCGGCAGATTCTTCATCTGGATGTCTTAATACAATAGCATCAGAGTAGCATGCCATTGTTCTGATAGTGTCTTGTAAAGTTTCTCCCTTTTTGACTGAGGAGCCTTGTTCAGAAATTGTGACAACTCTACCACCTAATCTTTGCATTGCAGCATTGAAGGATGATGCAGTTCTGGTAGATGGTTCAAAGAATGCATTGGTTAAAACTCTACCCTTCAAGATATCCAGAACACCTTCTCTCTCGACAGCAAGTCTCATTTCTTGAGCAACAGTAAATAACGCATGTAATTCACGTCTACCGATTTGATTCACAGAAAGGATGTTTTTTCTTAAGAATGGATTGTGACCCTTGATGTAAGTTGAAATTGCATTTGGTGGAGATAATTCTCTTGGTGGTTGTGTTGAAACCAAGTCTGCACCAGTAAGTTCACCATCATCACCTTCCTTCAGTGAATCAACTAAAGATTGTCCCTTATTAGTATCAAAAGAGAATCTTGAGCCTCTTCTTGCAGTTGGAGTGGAAATACCAAATGGAGCGGAAGAAGAAGTATCAACAGCAAATTCGTTAGAAATTGAAGAAGAGTGTTGTGCAATACTTTCCTTACCTAATGCTTCGATAGCAATGAATTCACCCTCTAAGCAAACAGTCTGGTTGTTCATGTAAACTCTTTCAACAGAACCGGCTGGATCATCTAAAGGTGACCAAACCTTAACTTGTGATTTCAAAGTGGAGACCTTTCTATCAAGGTTGACATCAATAAAAGATTCGGATTCACTTAAACCAAGAATTTCAATAGGCTTATCATGCAATTTAGAAACAATGTCCTCAATGGTGAGTCTAGATTCGGAAACTGCTGTCATTAACAAAGGAATAGAATCAGCAAAACCAAGACCTGGAGTTGGAAGCTTGCCTAAGTGTTCAGCTAACTTGAAAGGAGTTGTACCAACAGAGAAACAGTCAATAGCTTGTAGGTTGTCCCATAATGACTTTTGATCTTCTTTAGTTGGTAAGAATGATGCACCAGGATAATCAGCTTGAGAGAAGAACAAAGAATAGATAGTAACATCACATGTGACATTCAAGTTCTTTTGTTTAGCCATAGAAATAATAGCTAAATCATCTCTGTTAATGACATTAGTGACATGGATTTTTGCGCCAAATAATGATGCCAATAATAATAATGATGCAAGAGATGTTGATTGAGCATTGACAATGATTGGTTTATTGGATGACCAGTTACCAAAGTGAGCAGCAAAGCTTGGAATGACGCTAGCATCAAAGTCATCTGCATTAATGTATAAGGCAGATGTCAAAGCAGAAACTTGGTGAAGTAAGTTTGCATTGTTTTCAGTTGCTGCAACAAACAAGGAGTAATCAGAGTATGCATTACCAGCAATAACTTCAGTAGCTCTAGTCAAAGATCTAGCATCCACAATAGCAGGACCTTCAGAAGTGACAGGAATGATAGAGTTAAAGATAAAACCTGAAGCAACAGATGCCTTAGTTGTTGTTTCAAATGCATCGGCACCGTAGTCACCTAAAGTTGGAACAAATGTGCCAATGGAAACCAAACCAGGCAATTGGACAGTTGAGTGGGAAGTTTGAGCATCAATATTATCAGCTTCAAGTGGTTCATTTCTAGCCATAGCTTCAATTAAAAGCTTAGCACATTTAACATTGGTAACTAATGGAACTTGGTAGTCAACCGCCATTCTTCTAGTTTGATAACCCTTAGAAACATATGATGATGGTCTTCTAAATCTGTTAGCAGATGGCAAGTTAATATATAAGTCAATCAAATTGTTTGCTAAATGTTGAGTTAAAGAGTATTCTGCTTTTTGAGTCTCCTCTTCCTCATTCAACAATTCCAGATATTTAACAGGGATACCATGTTCTTGAATAAAATCAGCAGTACCAGATGTTGCAAAAAGTGAGTAACCCAATTCAGCAAGTTTTTTAATACAAGGTAATAATTCTTGCTTTTCTTTGTAAGAACCTATGGAAAGCAAAATATTCTTCTTTGGTAATTGAAATCCTGTAGAAATCAAAGCTTTCAAATATGCTTCATATTTGTTGTGACCAAAACATGCAACTTCACCCGTAGAAGCCATTTCAACACCTAAAACTGGATCTGCACCTGATAATCTAGAGAAAGAAAATTGTGGAACCTTAATTGCACAATAGTCATCAGGTAATTTCTGGGTTGGATATGGAGTGACCTTCAAGTCCATGATAGCCTTAACTGCCATTTCAATCATGTTTGTACCAACAACTTTAGAATTGAATGGGAAAGATCTTGATGCTCTAACATTACATTCAATGACCTTAATTTCATTGTTCTTAGCAATGAATTGAATGTTATATGGACCAGTAACATTGAGAGCCTTACCAATCTTTGCAGTAGCTTCAACAATTCTTTCAACAGTTTCTTTTGCCAAATCTTGTGGAGGAACAATCAAAGTAGCATCACCAGAGTGAACACCTGCATTTTCAACATGTTCCGCAACAACATGCATAATCAATTTACCATCTTTTGCCACAGCATCCATTTCAATTTCCTTTGCATTTTCAATATATTTAGTAATAACAACAGGGTAATCAGGAGAAACCTCAACTGCTTGGGATAAGTATGATGCTAGATCATCCTTAGAGTAAACTGTGTTCATAGCAGCACCGGAAAGAACATAAGAAGGTCTGACTAAAACAGGATATGAAACCTTTTCTGCGAAAGCTTCCGCTTCTTCAATGGATGTAAGTTCCTTCCAAGCAGGCTGATCGACACCAATGTTATCCAACATTCTGGAGAACTTGTATCTATTTTCAGCGGAATCAATCATAGCTGGAGAAGTACCTAAGACTTTCAGATTCTGTCTTTGAAGTTGTAAAGCAATGTTATTAGAAGTTTGACCACCCATAGAAACAATAACACCAGAAGAGTTTTCAAGTTCATAAATGTCTAAGACTCTTTCTAAGTTAATGGTTTCAAAGTACAATCTATCAGCTTCATCGTAATCGGTAGAAACAGTTTCTGGGTTGTAGTTAACCATGATAGTTTTGAAACCTTGGTCTCTCAATGTTCTAATTGCAGTCACTGCACACCAATCAAATTCAACGGAAGAACCAATTCTGTAAACACCAGATCCAAGAACCATAACACCATGATCATTGAAATCAACATCGGAGTCTTGACCATTGTAAGTGATGTACAAATAGTTAGTGTAAGCTGGGAATTCTGCAGCAACTGTATCTATTTGCTTGACAACAGGAATAATACCTGCATCCTTTCTCAATCTTCTGATAGCAACCTCGTTAGAGTTTAAGAACTTAGCAATTTGTCTATCTTCAAAACCTAATTGTTTTGCTTCTTTCAAGACCTTCACAGGTAGCTTTTCCTTCGTACCAAATGAAGTAATGTGTTGACCAAATTTGATTAAACCATATAATTTAGTTAAGAACCATCTGTCAATATTTGTCATTTTATGAATCTTTTCAACGTCATAACCAGTGGACATAGCGTTAGCAATCGCAAATAATCTTTGATCAGATGGTGTTTGTAATTCTGAATCAATATCAATGCTCATCAAAGCTTCGGTAGCATTAAAACCTAAATTATGATAATCAGTGGATCTGATAGCTTTTTGAATAGCTTCTTCAAAAGTTCTACCAATACTCATGACTTCACCAACGGACTTCATGGAAGAAGATAACAAGTTGGATACCCTGGTAAACTTCTTTAAATCCCATCTTGGAATTTTAACAACACAGTAATCTAGAGATGGTTCAAAACAAGCACAAGTGACCTTGGTAACAGAGTTCTTAATTTCGCTCAATGGAATGTTTAAACCTAATTTTGCTGCAGTATATGCTAATGGATAACCAGTAGCTTTAGAAGCCAATGCAGAAGATCTGGAAAGTCTTGCATTAACTTCAATAATACAGTATTCCTTGGAGTGTGGATTTAATGCATACTGGATATTACATTCACCGACAACACCCAAGTGTCTGATAACGTTAACAGCAGTAGTTCTTAACATATTGTAATCCTCATCGGACAAAGTTTGGGAAGGAGCAACAACAATAGAGTCACCAGTGTGGATACCAAGTGGATCAAAGTTCTCCATGTTACAGACTGTGATACAGTTGTCAAAGGCATCACGAACAACTTCATATTCAACCTCTTTCCAACCCTTCATGGATCTTTCAACCAAGACTTGAGGTGAAGCAGCAAATGCAACATTACATAACTCTATCAATTCTTCTTTGTTGTCTGCAAAACCGGAACCTAAACCACCCAAAGCGTATGCTGCTCTGACAATAACAGGGAAACCAATTTTTTCAACAGCAGCCAATGCTTCCTCAACAGTGGATGCAGTTTCAGACTTTGCACACTTCTCTCCAATTTCTTCCATAGATCTAGCAAATAACTCTCTATCTTCAGTGGTAATAACAGTTTCAATTGGAGTACCAAGAACCTTGACACCTAATGATTCAAATTCATCCTTCAACTTGATACCAACATTTAATGCAGTTTGTCCACCAAATGTGCAGTAAATAGCGTCCGGTCTTTCACGCTTAATAATCTTTCTGACAAAATCAGGGGTAACAGGTAAAAAGTAAACCTTATCAGCCAAACCTTTAGATGTTTGAATTGTAGCAATGTTTGGATTAACTAAAATAGTGTAAATACCTTCTTCCTTCAATGCCTTGATTGCTTGAGAACCAGAATAATCGAATTCACCGGCCTGACCAATAGACAAACCACCAGAACCTAAAACTAATACCTTCTTTGGCTTCAATCTTGGATGTAGCTTTTCGTTTTCTTCCTTCTTGCCACCTGGGAATTCAACAGCCTTCAAAACTTTAGAAGCCTTGAAATCAATAACTGCCTGAATAAAGGTGTCAAATAAAAATTCAGTATCTCTTGGACCAGGGGTGGATTCTGGGTGAAATTGAACAGAAAAGAAAGGCTTAGAGGTGTTGTAAATACCTTCGTTGGAACCATCGTTAGCATTAACAAATAATTCCTTCCAGTCACCTTGTAAAGTGTTAACATCAACAGCGAAACCATGATTTTGTGAAGTAATGTAACATCTACCGGAAACTGTGGAGGTACATGGAATGTTGTGACCTCTGTTACCAAACTTAAGCTTCAAAGTTGACGCACCAGATGCTCTAGCCATCAATTGGTGACCTAAACAAATACCGAAAATTGGGGTTCTAGCTTCGTCTAAGCAAACCTTCAATTTTTCAACAACATCAGTCATAACAGATGGATCACCTGGACCGTTGGAAATGAACAAACCATCATATTCTTCCTTTGTAAAATCATAATCCCAAGGAACAACTTTTAAAGAGACACCTCTATTAACAAAGCATCTGATTTGATTATACTTCATACCAACATCAACAGCAACAATTCTGATTACTTTACCATCAGGACCTAACTTGGCAAGATCAGTTGGTGGATCATAAACAACAGGCTCTTTGGTAGAAACCTTTGCAACTAAGTTTTCAATATTTGGGTTAACCCAGTCAATGGTTTCAAAGTTTTTCTTCCATTCAGCATCAGCTAAAGCTGTATCAACATCAACAGATTCTTTCTTCAAACAGAATCTACCCAAAGTTGAACCCTTTTCTCTTAATCTTTTAGTTAAAGATCTGGTATCAACACCATAAATAGCAGGAATTCCTTGTTCTTTTAACCATTCACCTAATGAAGATTTTGCTAAATAATGAGAATACTCTTCTGTATAGTGTGCAACAACTAAACCTGCAACATGAATTTTATTAGATTCAAAATATTTTGGAAGAGATTTGACAACGTCATCCATCAAAGATCTGTCTGGAACACCGTAATTACCAACAAGAGGATATGTAATGACTAAAATTTGACCTTCATAAGAAGGATCAGTGATTGATTCAGGGTAACCAACCATACCAGTTTGGAAAACCAATTCACCAGCAGCTGCAACATCAGCACCAAATGAATAACCTTGGATTGCAATACCGTCTTGAGTTTCTAAAGTGACTAACTTGGTACCAAGTTTTTCAAAAGAAGGAGTAATTGGATTGTGAAAAGTCATCGTAAGACGTAAATTTAAATAAATGGGAGCTGTCAGAAGTACTTCGTTAGTATCACAAGGTTGACTAATTTAAATTACAATTACAATTAATCTACAATCGTCTAGAAGTTTCAAGAGTCATGATACAAAATTTTTCCACAAGCTAGTAGAACTTGGTAAAAACTTGACCACTCCCTATATCTCTCCAAAACAGACGACTGAAATCATTGTAAGAGTTGAATTGTTTGCAAAAAAAAAACATACCTTTTGATAAGTAAGTTCACAAAAAGTGAAAATTAAATTGATTAAAGTTAAATTGATAAAGTCAATTGGGGTTTTGTTTTAAATGATTGATTTGAAACAAATGCAAAGAAAATTCTAATCTTAAAGTGTGGGGGTTTTTAAGAGTTTAAAGAAGTTTCCTTTAATGAGATTAGATCAGGGGTCTGTTCTGGAGAATAAGAGAGATAAAAATGGTTTAAAATATCCAATTGAAGAGTTTAAAATGCTCATAAACACTGAAATGTTGACTCCTCTCAATTCGCACTAGGCGACCTAGCCACTTTTAAATGTGAGTTGAAAAGTTTTAAAATTTTAAAATTTTTCATTTAAAAAGGCTGTGCAAAAAAATAAATTACAAAAAGCATTGTCTGACACTTACGTTATAAGTGATGTAAACGATGATGCTTCTGCGAAAATTATTCCCGAAAGAGGGTTTGATGTTGAGCAAAGCAATTCTTCCAACTCTTTAATCAAGTAACTAGTTCTCAAATTCAATAGACAACCTACAGGCTCTTATCACAAAGTTACGGGAAATACCATTTGCCCTTATCGATCCCCACAAGAAATCTTTGATCGAAAGAACTAAAACGTTTCTTTTCATAGTGAATAAATAAAATAAATTTAAATGAAAAAAAGTTTTATTTTCTATGGACGAGACCGGAGTCGAACCGATGACCTTTCGCTTGCAAGGCGAACGCGCTACCAACTACGCCACACGCCCATTTTTTTAAATTTATTTTTGAGTAATGATCTGCTTCAGAATAATCACGTGATAATAATTATAATAATAACAATAATATTATTACTACTGTTACAAGTGGTTTTGTTGGAATATTGTCCAAAGGTTACAGTTTAAGTTATCTATGAGTTACAGATAATTTTATTGCAAGCACTTGGGTATGACACATCAAGTTTAATGTGATCGTAACTGAGAATACTTGAAAATTTCAATGCAGATGATAGCTAGAAATGGAATCGTAAAACTTATCTTGAATTTAGATGAAGGACTTTACATTTATGTGCAGTGTGCGTTGGTTACTGTTTCAAAAAACTTATACTAGTCATAAATATATGCTTCAAATAGTTTTTGTCAACTGAATCGAACGAAAAGCATTTTTTCATCTGTTAAAAATGGTAAGATTTTTAGAACTTACATTACTCTGTGAAATGTTTTGAACATTGGTGGTTTGTACGGTTTATCATTAAGTTAGAGATTTGCCAAGTTTCGATCGTTACAAAAAATTGAAAAAAGTTGAAAACTTTAAGAAGCCACAAATTCTTTCAAGTGAATTGTTACCTTTCTTAATCAACCTATTAAAAGAATTGCTACCTTTCTTTATAAAACTTCTAATATAAGATTCAGATTTGATCTAAACCTTCACAAAGCTTCATTTTGTAATAGGCCATTGGGTTTATCTACGCTTTTCAACCTTTATGGAATACACGACAATGCTATATTCTAATATCAGTTCAGCCAGTAGTATATCAGAGTGAGCTACTTCACATGTGGTACGAACAATAAAGAATAGGATCAATTATATTTTATATAAACGGTGTTTAATTGATTACTACATAGAAAATGATTACGAACAGAAAGTTAATTAAATATCAACATCAAGTCTAGCAGCAGGATTGTTTTCAATAAAGTCTAAATCAACTTTATGACCTAACAGTTCTCTAATATTACTGACACCATATTTAATCATTGTTGGTCTTTCCAAGGACAAACCCCATCCTAAAACTCTCAAATCCTTTGGCAATCCCATTGGTTCCAACATTTCAGGTCTGAACATACCAGAGTTACCAATTTCGACCCACTTACCTAAACCTTCGTGCCAGGAGAAAATTTCCATAGAAGGTTCAGTATAAGGGTTGTAAGTTGGCTTGAATCTCAAATTCGTCACTCCCATTTTTTCAAAGAATTGTTGCATGAAACCAATCAAATCACCTAGAGTTAAATTATAGTCAGCAAAGACACCTTCAACTTGGTGGAATTCTGCTAAATGAGTAGCATCAACTGCTTCATTTCTGAAAACTCTATCGATAGAGAACAATCTAGTTGGTTTTGGATCTTTTGCTAAATCTTTCAAGATTCTAGCAGAAACAGAAGTAGTGTGAGTTCTCAAAACTGTACGAAGGGACTCGTCAAGTTTCCATGGGTATCTGTAACCAATTGAGCCAAATGCACCTTCTTCATGAACAGCCTTAATGTTTTTCAAGAACTCTTTATCATCAGGTGGTAATGCAGTTGCTGGATCTTTTAAATAGAAAGTATCTTGTAGATCTCTAGCTGGATGTTGTTGTGGAACAAATAATGTATCGAAGTTCCAGAAACCAGATTCAACGTATTGATTTGCTGGCATTTCAGAGAAACCCAAAGAGAAGAAAATCTGTCTAAATTCTTCTCTCACTTTGTTCAAAGGATGTAAAGCACCGGAATGAGGTAAATCACCTTCAGAATTGAAGTTATATGGTTTAAATGATGCAGATTTCCATGAACCGGATAAAACCATATCACTAGTAATTTCTGTTTCTAATTGCTTGATTTCTAATGCAAATTCTGGACCCTTTTCAACTGAAAAGGTAAAATGTTTAGTTGGAACAATTAATTTTCTCTTCTTTAATTCTGCTAAATCTTTTTTGTTACTCAAGGAACCATTTTTAACTATTTCCTTCAATTGTTCAGTTGTTGTATCTTCAACATTAGATGCTGCTTCAACTTTGGCAACGAGTTTATCACCTTCTTTACTAATCCATCCATTTTTGAATGCTCTACCTTGTGCAACTTTACCATTTTTACCCATGACAGAATCGATATCAGAGATTTTCAAACCTTCAAGAGATTCTAATACTTTGTTTAAAAGTCTGTATTCATGAGATCCATTAGCAACAATGTCCTTTGCTTCTTCAGTTAAATTATAAACTTCTGTTTCCTTGGTCTTGTAAGTAATCATAGATCTTGCAAGCAAAGAATTCAAAGCTGCCAAAATCTGTTGTGAGTCTTCATTTGGGAATTCAGCTTGTGTGTCAGGAATAGAACCCTTCTCTCCTAAAACCTTTAGGATCGTGATTTGTAAATCAGACATTTATGTAGATGTGGTGTTGGAGCAGTTGACAATATGAGTTGAAAATCTTGAATATCTTCCAAACACAATTATTTCATCAATCGTACAAAAAATATGAGACCGCCGCCTACATTTCACCACTGAAATTTGTCACTGTATTGAGCGACTCTCATTTATTCCCGCCGTAATTTTTCAGGCTTATGGAAAGCGCGACAATGCAGAAGTGAAACTTCTTGTGGACTGCCTCGCTAGGCATCCGGGAAACGTAACTTCGAGCTTGCTTGGGGCGATCCAGGAGGTTGTGTGTGACATAAGATTCAAAGTTATGCGGTTGTCATTTGTTGCTTGTTTTTACATGTCCATATGTTTCTGTAACTTTTCAAGTAACTAATTACACGTCAAAATATAGTCATGAATGTTCAATTAGATAATTCAATTAACGGGTTGGTGACGACGAATAATATCTCCGATGAAGATCTTGAAAGAGAGTTCCAAAATATGGAAAAAAATCAAACTCAACCGAATAACCACAGCTTAAATAATGGTGTTGACCCAAGAGATATTCATATTTGCAGATGGATGGGTTGCATGATTCAGTTTAAGGAGTTGGATGAGTTAGTCAATCATGTAAATGAAAATCATATTCCATCTAAAAAGGATATTACATCAGATTTTGTGTGTCGATGGAGTGGTTGTTCTAGAAACGGTGCTAACCAACCAAGTAGGTTTGCATTAGTATCTCATTTGAGAACTCACACAGGTGAGAAACCATTTTATTGCATGATTCCAGAATGTTTAAAATCGTTTACACGAGCTGATGCACTGTTGAAACATCTTAAAGCTGTTCATAGAGTTGATGCATCTAATATACAGGATGCGTACGAAATAATTAGAAAGAATGTTTTAAGATCTTTACAAAAATTTGAAAAGCAAAATGAATATAAGGTAGATCTTACTGATAACAGCAAAAAAATAGTTTCCCAAGTAGAAAGACGTATAAATAATGAATCGTCTATGTCTCATGATGATTTAATAAATTCATACATGAATATGAGACAAGCATCTAAAATGAAACTACAGAATAAAGTTTTAGACCATTATAAGATAAAAAAGATGGAATTTAGTTGGCCTAGAGCTGAGAAGATTTCCAATCAAATAATATATGCTATTGAGAACTATTGTAAAAAAATAGACAAATTAGAAAGTGAAAACAAAGTTGCAACAGTGTCTCGTTTAGATAATATAGATTTTTTATCAGTTGATGAGTTAGAGAAAGTTATAGAAGTCCAGAAAGAATATCAGAGTAAACTTCTTAAATTAAGACGATTGCTTGATGATGAACTTCTCAAATATAACAATATCAATAGGTATTATTGGTTAAAGAAACAAGCTCTTTTGAACCATATGCTAGTTAATGAAGAGTTGAATAATGTATAAAGTAGTTTTACAAAAAAAAAACGAAAAAGATGTATAATTTTTATCTATAAAGGTGTAGATGAAACAAAATGAAAGAACAAACTCTATCTATTTATCATTACGGAATTTAACAGTTGGAATATGGTTGTAAATGTCATCATAGAGGTAATTGATTGCTTCTCTACCAATCAAACGTCTTGTATCGACGAATCTTGGATTTAAATCACTGATTTTAGTAACACCTAACAATCTCATATCCATTTCCAATTCATCCTTTAAGATTTGGATCAATTTCCTAACACCGTCTTCACCATAACAAGAATTTGCATATAGGAAAGGTCTACCAATACCAACACCAACTCTAACATCATTACCACCGATAGCGACCGCTTTTAAAATATCAGTACCTCTCTTTACACCACCATCTATTAAGATTTCAAAATCTGGTCTTAATTTATTAAGTTTTTTCATGATTGGGACTGTTTCAGCAAGTAATTCAATTGGTGGAGGTGCAGTATCTAATTGTCTACCACCATGATTTGATAAAACAACACCTTGACAACCAGCATCATAAGCTTCAATAACATCTTCAACTGTTTGAACACCTTTAATTAAAACAGGTAATTTAGTCCATGATTTAACTTCTTTAACATCACTCCAATCTACACTACAATCAATAAATGCAGATAAAGCTTTAGAAGCACCGGAATCTCTATCAACGCTATCACCGAGATCTACATCAGTATCATTAACGAATTTTTCTCTTTTATCCTTTTCTCTGTTACCTAAAGATGGAGCATCGACGGTAATGAAAATTGCCTTCATACCCAAATCTTCTGCTTCTTTAACCATTTTCTTTGCAGTATCTCTATTTTCGTTAATATATAATTGAAACCATTGAGTTGCACCAGGAATTCTAGCCTTTGCAATTTCTTCTAAAGAATTAGAAGACAAAGTTGAAATCATTTGAATAACACCTTCCTTACCTGCACCTCTAGCAATTGAACATTCACCATCAGGGTGACCTAATTTTGCCAATGCAGTTGCAGTAACATAAAATGGAACAGAACTTGGAGTACCTAATAAAGTTGTTGAAGTATCAACATCTTTAACATTAACACAAATTCTTGGTCTAAAATATACTCTTTGATAAGCATAATGATTTTCTCTCATTGTAATTTCATCATCTGAACCACATGAATAATAAGCCCAAGCATCTTTTGGTAAAATATGTTTAGCAATATGTTCAAAATCGTAAGAATTTTGAATAGTTGAAATTGGTGGAATATTCTCAATATATTTTAATCTTTCCTCTTCATCATCATCAATTAAATAATCAGCTTCTAGTTTTGGAGCTTCACCATCTAATAAACCTAAGAATTTATCTTCTGGTAAGAATTTTTCAATAGTCCCCTTTGCATGAATTTTTTCATAAATTTTTGTACCATCATAACCAGCATGATTGATTAATGGAGCTTCTCCACCTGGATGATTTGGAATAAATTCAGTGAAATCATAAACTTTACCATTGATAGCAATCCAACAGTCGTTTTTCTTATTATGCTTCACGAATTCTTCAATGGAAATTGTTTTATTTGATTTTGGTGCGACATCATTGGATACTTTATTTGCCGTAGCTAAAACCAAACCAGATGCAACAATTAATGCAATTGAAAATGTAATTTTGCTTTTATTTTTATTAGAATAACGACTAGCGACATTAAAAGTGGTCAATGATCTTAATTGATGTTGCTTTAAAGTTGCAACAGAATTAGATTTGCAAATAGAACGACTTGCTTTAACTAATGATTTCCTAAACATTGTTAATAGTTAATATAGAAAATCTTGACAATGATACAAATCAAAGAGTGGAAGAGTACCAGGAGGGGGAAGCTAAAGGTTTAAATAGTATGCGGTAGTATGAAAAGTATGACTTAAGAGTGGTGGGTAAATGGCAGTATAGATTATTTCGCAATGCATATCACCCACCACAAATTGGAATTCACCCTAACTTTTGTGGGGGAGGCCCCGGCAGCCGGCCCCGCACATCCCGCGCGGGATGGAAATGGGGGTAGATGCAGTGCGTCAGTCAGGCTGTCGGTTAAATTTGACATGGTTTTTGCGGGCTGTCTTTTGTGTGGTTGGGATGGTCAAGAGGTTAGAGACGGGAGGGGTATAGGGTGTGTTACGATATTAGCAGTATAACAGCGCACTGTATTGTAAAGATGCGGAGGAAGAGTCGATGCTGTTATCAGTGGGAGTACGGATAACGGTATCTATCGCGATCTGAAAATAGGACAGAACAGGGTCGGCTACGGGCGGGAAATTTTGGAACTGGAGAGGTGAATTTTTTGTATCTGACGTAGAAATAAACGCGTCAGTGTTTGTGTTGATTTTGTAAGCAAGATTGTTATTGTGGATGAGATATGAATAAGGATAAGGTTTACAGCAGCATTGAAAATGCTGTGTCGTTGATTGATTGTAACAATGTCAAAGGATGTCCTGTTGCTATTGATTTTGCAATGGATTATTATGTGTCTAAGATAAAGGAAAACAACGCGTATAAAGTTTGTTATTTGTCTTCTACATTAATTGAAGTTGGAAGAATCGATTGTAGAGATAGGGAAGTTTTGAATAATATACGAGTATGGCAATGTTTAGGATTATCGAATTTTTATCAGACATTACTGCGAATTGAAAATAGTGAAAAGATTCCTAATTGTATGATAATTCAAGATTTCGATGAAGCATGCAATATATCATATTTTGAAAACCACAATCTTACTATTAAATTAATGCATAATATTTTCCGAATAGTACGTAAATTATCACAATATCAAGATATGACATGCATAGTAAGTAAATGCTTTTTTTTCCTCTCCATTCTGAACTAGTACTAACATAAACTACAAATGACAGCTTGTTTATAGCAAGCCACGTGGTAAGTACGTGGTGCGACATTTAGACCATGCTGTGCGCAACATGGTGGACAATGTGATCAGTTTTGATGTATCTGGTGTAACGATAGATAGTATTTACGAGTAAGCGAAGCGAACGTTGCGATGTCCGGTCACGTGATGCGGCTTGTTTTATTTCATTTTATTTTATTTTATTTCATTTTCGTGCGGGGAGGCTCAGCCTAGCAGTGGAAATTTGGCGATTTTGTGCGTCGTGCGTTTTGGTGTTGTGCGTCGCTTGCGTGACTGGGGGCTGCCTCTTTCGGCAGGGCACCCGCGCACCGCAGGGAAACGCCGGTGGAAATTGGTGGGATTCGAGAGTCGCACTGTGCGTGTGTGTGTGCGCGGGAAGGTGTGAGGGAGGCAGTGGATTTTTTCCTGGATGAAGATTTCGATATTAGTGACTATCTGAAGTGAATATTGATAGCTTTTGAACGTACATCAATAACCAAACGAAATGAGCGAATTCCAACCAGTTGTTGTCGTTGACGGTATGTAAATTATACGGAATTGTTAGTTATGATTTGATCAGATTGTTTATGAATTATATTTTAATGAAATTGAAAATTGAAAAGAAAATATGGAAAATGACCAATATGATGAATATAATATAATGAAAAATGGTTTTCACGATAATAGTGAAATA
>JAJLVM010000216.1:0-35415 GCA_030570285.1 Pichia norvegensis
CCCGCGTTAATATCATGAATATTGTGAAGAGACTACTTAACAAACCTAAAGCATATGGAATGGAAGATTCTGTGATGATTCCATCTGGACAATTGTATCTTGTGAGATCACCATCATCTCCAAAATCTGAAAACGAATGCTTATACAACGATGCAATTCTTACCATTAGAAAGACACGACATGAATTCAATCACGAATTAGTTGTTTGGAAAAGCAATGAGTCAGATTCGGATTCTTTAGATAATGATGAGGATGTAAATAATACAGATGAAGAACAGTTTTTCGAAAATGAATCGAACATCTTGAAAACTTTTTTAATTGACTCAAGTTTGAAATTGTGTTTGTTTGAGAGATATGATGAAAAAATTATTTCTTGGAGAGATATGGAGGGTGATATTGGTGATATGTTTGAATATAGAATTACTAAAACTGTTCCAAATGATACCATCGAACAATTTATGACAACAATCTACAAATGTAAATATGAAAGGAAATATAGGAAATCCAGTGTTGGTATCAATTTGAAAGATTTAGAAGAGTTTATTGTTGATCGTAATGAAATTTTCGATAATTGTTTAAATTCTGCTAATACTATATCAGCATCAAGTACAATGAATATGAGTGATCTTTTAGCTTCATCTGATAGGAAAATAAAGGAAAATGCAGAATATGCCAATCGAGAAGTTGAATATGAATCCGATTCTGAGAATCTGGAAAATTTGTCATATGAAAGTGATGCAAACAGTGTAAGCGATGACGACGATGAATATGTTGATGCTAACGAGACTTTAATACCCGATATTTCAAAGGAAGCTATGAAACACCGTGTTTTAATCGAATCATTCAACTGCAAAGCATATTTTTACGAGCCACAAATCCAAGCATTCAAAGTAAAGTCAAATTCATGTATTGCTTCATTGTTCGAGTTAAATAATTGGGTGTATTGCGTGGAGCTTAAAGATTCCAAAACCAATGTTGTAATGTCAATAACTCCTATCAGCAATCAAATGGATCCTGCTTTCCGATTTGAGCAATTATCATTTTTATTCAACACATACACGAAATCAAGTGCATTTACTTGGCTTTTAAAATTTGAAGAGCGTTCAATTTTTGACAAGTTTCAAACATTATTCATGAAATTACAATGGCAACATAAGAATGAAAAAAACTGGAATAACATAAATGGTGTTGACGAGCAATATTTGAGTGATATGATGGACGTTATGGATGTCGACGATCCTGAAGAAGATATATCATCCGATGCTTTTTCAGAAGATGAATCAGAGGATGATGAAATAGTTGAAAGTTCTGCATACAAGGGATTATCTGAAAGTAGATCAAAATCCAATGTTGATGAATCTGATGACGAGGATGAGGATAGGAAATATGAGTTCCTAAGAGGAAAGAAGAACAAAGGACTTGTCATGGGCCTGAAGACTGATTGTGCATTTATATCGAGAGGTGATAAAATTGGAATTTTCAAAGTTGATAACAAAAATGGGATTGAGTTTAATGCAGCTATTGAGAAACTTTCATATTCCAAGGATGGTAAAAAACGTATAACTCCAGATAAAATGATGTTGTTGAATAATGATAGAACTATGATTGTTCAAGATAATAGATTTGCAAATAGTTTGCATAAAGTTGATCTTGAATATGGTAAAGTTGTGGAAGATTGGACAATGAGGAAAGATGATAATAATATCAACGTTGAGAGCTTTACAACCAATACAAAGTACGGTGACTTGATGAATGATCCTACGTTTATGGGTATAAGTTCACAATCGATGTTTAGGGTTGACCCAAGATTAAGAGAAGGTTATGTTTCAGAAAATGGTAAATCATACAAAGGTAAAGTTAATTTCAAGCAAGTTGCAACAACCAGTAAAGGTTATATTGCTGTTGCAAGTAAGAATGGTGAGATAATATTATACGATAAGCTTGGAAGTAATGCAAAGACCGTATTGCCTGCATTAGGTGATGAAATTATTGGATTAGCAACATCAAACGACGGTAGATATATTTTAGCAACATGCGAAAGTTATATTTTATTAATTGATTTGATGATTCAAAATGGGAAATTTGCTAATAAATTAGGATTTGAGAGATCTTTCAGTATAAGTGAGAAGCCATTACCAAAGAAGATACAGTTAAAACCTGAACATATGGCATATATTAGGAAAAACTATGGACTGAATGTTAAATTTAGTATTGCAACATTCAATGAAACATCACATGGAGATTTACCTACTCATATAATTTCTAGTATTGGACCGTTTGCGGTAACTTGGAAATTTGATAAAGTTTTACAAAATCAAAAGAATTGTTATAAGATCAAACAATATTCTGATACTGTTATTATGAGTGAATTTTCAAATAACAACAACAAAAAGATGATCTTAACTTTACCTGACGATATTACAATGACATCAACAAACTCTTTCCGAAACCCAAATGATGAATTGAGTATAGTTAAAACCGCATTTTAATCAAATCAAATTAACAGGTAGATTTATATTTTTTTTATCTATTTCCTGAATAAAAATGTATTCTTCATTTCATCTTTCCAAATGTAAAAATAAGCACGTACTTTTTCCCTTACTGTAGGCTTGTAAGATGTGTAATTCCATTGACTTGATGAAGTTGCTGCACGTCGTGGTTTGAAACCCGGTGGTGGCGGTGGTGGGAGGTTATTAACAGTGGCATGAATTACACGAACATAGTAATGAAACCGTTTAGAGTTCATTAAACTTCGGTATAACCATTCTGCGAACATGTAGATATCAGTTGTAAAAATAGATGGACAATAATGATTTGATTAAAAGTGTAAGAAATGTTTAGCTAAATCAAAATTTGAGACACCACACATGCATCTCACACGTACACCAGCTCGAGATGTTAGACAAACGTTTATTGTTGGATGTCTGCTATCTCCATAACACTGTTAAGAGCTTGAATATGTAAATAATTTACATGTTTGTATGTACATATATGCAAGGTATAATTACAAAACTACAGTAAAAGAAATTTCTATGCATTAATACTTCTTTTCAAACCTACCTGTTTATACAAAATAATCTACAGAAATTATTGTAAATGCTTGCATATTAAGATAACTATTTCACAACTAGGCCTTATAATTTTGACCAATACAAAGGGTACTATATCAAGAAAAGACCCCATTACTTTATATTTCGCACATTGCTACATGTTTGGGATCTGCAAGTATTATCCAATAAAATGCGCAATGAATTAATGATTTAATAAAATTTAAATAATTATTGATGAATACGGAAATAGAAAAAATTAGTTGAAGAGATTCCTGAAATTAGTGCAAACAGTATGATCTTCGGTTCTCCAGAATAAGTAAACACAAGTATCTAATAAATCTGGATCGATTGGTTGGGTAATACAGAAATTATTCAGTGTGCTTAATTTTTCTGTAGATGCGGTATTGTAATAATTTAGCAAAACAATTGACTCTATATTATCGTGAGAGTCAATTCTTTCTTGTTGTTCAATAAACTTTGATACTGATTTTAGTAAAGATAATAATATGGTGAAATCATTTAAGATTTGTTTATAAACTTGAACACCATTATGAGCAGTTGAATTTAAATTGACATTAATACACCAATTTTCCAATAGTAAAGAGTTTCCAGTAAATTCAATTGAAGTTGTATGAATCTTCTTTAAAATATCTAGCTTTAAATTTAAATTTGATAAGCTTAAAAGTGAGAAAATGGTATCAATAAAATGATTTGGAATATTTTCCTTAGAAGCTAAGCTTCTAATAAGGGTTAATCTTTCTTTAGTAAAAGGTGAAAAATTGAAGCTATAATTTGATCCTAAATTGAATCTTAAATTTGATACTTGATTTTTCAAATTATTTAATTTTTGCTTCTTTAAATTGAAATTAATCGGAGTTATTGAACGAGAGTGAGGAGGTGTTGATAGATTTTCTAATGAAGAGTTTAATGAGGAAAATGAGTTATTGAAATGCGTATTTATTAGTACATTTTTATTAGTATTATAAGAAAGTCCCAAATTCCATTGGTATTGAACTAAATCTTGATCATTTAAAGGGGATGTATCATCGATGAAGTCAATATCAACATTAGAACAAGGGAAATTAATGGGATTAGAATGCTGGAAATTATTGTTATGATCATCGAAATTCAAAATTGTGACAGTTTGTCTTGAAACAAGTGGATTTTTGTAAGATTCGCAATGGGGGGTATTATCCTCCTTATCAGGGAGATTGACAGATCCGAACTCGGGACACTTCAAATGTTGATAAAGGGGAGCCGAGTTCATGGAATACTGGGGTGGGGGAAGGGAAAACAAAACGGGAGAAAGAAAACAAGAGATCTGCACTGATAAGGAGAATAGATAGTAGCCACCGTAGAGGCGTTGACTGCTTAGAAGTGCCAACAAAGAGGATGAGCAGCAAAGAAGACAAGAAGCAAAGAAGGAGAGCAACAGGTGTAGTTGTTCACTACCTCTGAGCCTTTCGCTCTCAAAAAATTGCCCCGTCTTGTCTTGTCTTGTCTTGTCCCCAGCACAAACGAGCCCCCAGTTCAATTTCCTCAACACTAACACCCGTGCACCCGTGCACCACCGTCGCTGCTGTCCTCGCTGCGATTCGCCCGCGCTTGCTCGCAAAGAAAGAGGAAGAAGAAGAGGAAGAGGAAGTACACTTTCAACATCAACTGGAATGGTGTAGAGTGCTGAACTTCTCCCTTCTAGTTACACAGTTCTACAAGACACGTCAAGTCCATCCAACAATGCTAACCCCAGTCTTTAGAAGATCCCTTACCACTTTGATTCCACCAAAGATCGCATCTCCATCCAACTTGGGCTCTAACCCAGCTGCAAAGAGAATGCAACACATTGTTAACCTTTACTCAAAGTTACCAAGAGGTCAAGCAACTTTTGAAACCCCAAGAACTCCTTTTGCAATCTACAGAGAAAAATACAGAGGTTCTGGTGCTCCAGTTTTACACTTTGCTGTTACTTTCCTTCTCATTGGTTATGGTTTAGAATACTACTTCCATTTGTCTCACGAAAAGGAACACGGCCACCATTAAAAAATGTTACGATTTCCCCATATTCCTATTTATTTACTTATTTATTTAGTTAGTTTCAAACTATAGTCAAATAGATTTTCTTTATAGCACATGAAATCTAAAAAAAAATATATATACACGATTAATTAATACTATTTTTTCCCCACAAGAGTTAACATTTCTTCAAAACTGATCTTCTTCATAGGTTTACCTTCTTCTTTACCTTTCTGTAATTCATATTCATGTATTTTCTCCCAACTACTCCAATCAATTGCACTTCCCAATTCCCTATCAATACCACTTTTGAGTACATCCGTTTTATTCAAATCATCAATAATAATCTCCGAAACAATTGTACTATCAACGTAAGTACTGTTGATGTTACCTGTTGCACCCGTACGTACCCATCCAACAACATATCCATTATCTAAACCATTAACTTTACCATCCTTATTTAAAATCTTGCCATTAAATTCAATCCCAATATCTTTAAAATCATCTAATGGTTCGCATTTATAACCTGTTGCAGTTATAACTAAATCACATGCAACATCACCAATACTAGATCCACTTTCGATATTCCATTCACCTGATTCCATTCTGACAACTTTATTCCTCTTACAAATCAAATCTTCTAAAAATTCATCATCTTTAACTTTAACACCAATTGGATCATGTAAATATTTAATATCCCATGTCTTACAACCTTCCTTTTCATACTTTTTATCTAATAAACTAATCCTCCTCTTATTTATTCTATCCAATTTAACACTTTCAACCTGTTCAATCATTTCATCTTTATTCCAACCTAAAAATTTAACACCTTCTAATTCAAGAAGTTCTCGAAGTTCTTTATTAGTAAACTTACTCTCTAAAACTCCTCGCCGTGCTACAACACTAACATGTTCAACTGTACTCTCCTTTAATTTTTTCAATGCCTGATCAGATATATCCGTCTTTTCCCAATGTTTAGGTCCCGCTAAAAGCACTCGAATTATATCAATAGCAACATTACCATTACCAACAATTGCAACATTCTTAACTTTCTCTAAAGGTACATTCAAATTCGTATATTTTGGATGTCCATTATACCAGTTGACAAAGCTGAATGAATCAATAACTCCTCGATGCTCAGATCCTGCAATACGTGGAATATTTGGTGCATTGGCTCCATATGCATAAACCACGGCATTGTATTTTTCATGAATTTCCTTAAGTCCAATAGGTGATCCTTTATTACCAACTTCCACATTACCATAATATTTGAAATTAGGTGATTCAGAAAGTTCATTGAAACTATCAATACAATTCTTAACTTCCGGATGATCAGGCGCAACTCCATATCTTACTAAACCAAATGGATTGGGATTCTTTTCAAAAATATGAACATGTGTGTTCGGTTTATGTTTTAAAACATTTAACGCTGTATAGAACCCACTAGCACCCGATCCAATAACTGCAATCTTATCTGACAAACCCATCCTGTACACATGACAATAAATCACAGAACTCACACCGTATCCACACCATATGTTCAGTCATTTTAATATTCCTGCAACTTCTACTCACTTATTCACTATTCGGCTCAGCTCAAATATTATTTCACCTACAAAAGAAAAGAGTAACTACTATAAATCAATATACTCAGCGATTATACAACGTACTTGCAACGCCTGACTGCACCAGTTGATATCTCGTAAATACCTTTTGGGATCAGACGATGGTGCCTTCCTAACAACGTCTTTATAACTATCTTCCATTATCTTCTGTTGTCTAATAACACGATCTGTATCAAAATCAATGTATAATCTAGTATCAATAATTCGTACCAATACATCATCAACACGAACAAAAAGTCTCTGTAATAATAACAAACAATCACTCATCACACGAATCTTAATATTCAAGATCGATATACCATTGTCTGCCAACTCGTCCTCGTATAAAATCATTTCATCAAAAAATTTAATAGGATTATTGCTCTTTAATTTGTCAAGCGGAATTTCAATTCCATCATCCTTTATCCAATCGTTTTCAGTTATCACAGTACCTTTGTAATGTGATGTATATGTCCAATCAAAGGGTTTGTGAACTTCAAGAGACACATCGTCTGATCCTTCATGTTTCTGTTTCCTAGATTTAAACCATTCGTTAGCATAACTCACTTTAATTAAATTTTCAGGATTAATATCAATCTGTTTAAGTGCATCAAGTGCATTGAAAGTAACATGGAAATTTCTGTCCGCATTAAGTATTTCAACCTTGTTGTTACCGAAAATCATCTCAGGTACAGGTATATTCAAAATACTTTCAAAATTATCAATCTCATTAGCATTCAATATTGGTTTATGTGCAGTAAAAATGTACCAAGAATCAATAGCAATCGATGGCGTGTCCTGAATTGGAAAAGATGATACCGGTGCAGGTATAATCACTTGTCCACAGCAAGAGCATGGTATAGAGCATGGGCCTAATTTAATTCGAGAGTCGGAAGTAGTCACTTTATCCACTTCAATTGCGTTCTCTTCAATAACGTTATCACCTTTAACCGACGAACTTCCGTTTCCTTTAAAATTAGCAATCTTCACAGGCGGTTTCCGGGCATTAACTGTAATTTGGTGAACTTTCCTGGCTGCATCAATGTGAAATGCATCCATATTATCTCTTAACTATATACGGCTCACTCAATTGGCGTAATACCACAGCGTCTACAAGTTCTACAACATTCGTTATTCTTGCCAACACGCCGGTGCATTCTAATTTTAATCAAACTTTGTGGCTTGTCAAGATCAAAAAAACCATAGCGTCACAGACCGATCGCTCCGACGCCTCGAAAAGTGACGCGACCTTTTACACAAGTCTACGGATACACAGTAATGCTCCGTTACACAGCTGCAACAAGATGAAATCACTATCAGGATTCAGAATAAACAAAGCCGCTATAATATCTGCGGTGCTGCTTGTGCTACTATACCTACAGTTAAGCAGCAGAAGTGATGTTCGTGTTGAAAACGGGAATGGATTACAATCGTTAAAAGGTGACTTGACAATCCAAGATTTAGACAACACCGTTAATTCAGAGAAGAAACTAGCTGAAACGACACCTTTTATGCCACATATGGGCAATGAAACACTGAAAGCTGAATTGGGCCGTGCAACCTGGAAAGTTTTGCATACGGTGCTTGCAAGATACCCTGAAAATCCTACACCAACTGAACAGTCAACATTACGTACGTTCATTCATTCATTGAGTAAAGTCTATCCATGTGGTGAATGTGCACGTCATTTTGCGCTTATTCTTGCCAAATACCCACCTCAAGTTGGTACGAGGAAAAATGCCGCTTTATGGGGGTGTGTGGTTCACAATGCAGTGAATAAAAGACTTGGAAAACCACAGTACGATTGTACCACTGTCATTGAAGACTATGATTGCGGATGTGGTGAAGAAGGTGAAGAAAGTGAAAACAATGAGGAAACTAACTCTGCTAAACGTCCCACTGCCGATGATATCGAACATCTCAAAAGCATCAAAGTAGAGTCTTCGGAATTTAACGTTGGAGGCTGAAATATATAGTATATAACAATGCAAGTAAAATGCAACATTTAATAAATGTGATTACTGATTGTAAAGTGATGGCTTAACTAGGCCAGTAGTGAAAAGTTGCACATGTTAAACAGATCTCTTGAAAGTGGCTTGGCATAATGAAACTGTTGACACTTGTTGAAAGCCGTTTGCCAGAATTATTATTGCCGGAGCTTAACACCGCAACCGCGGAAAGTGCGTGAAATTGTCACAAATCCATTACAGTTTAACTCCATCTCTATAAACATAGACTTTAATATAACCGTTAAACGGGCTAATATGAAGTGTCAAAATAATATGTCTTCATCACCTTTGTCAGATTCTGATACTTTGACACCACCGCCAAAAAAACACTTGAAATCATGCATGCGATGTCGAAAACATAAAATCAAATGTAATTATTCAGAAACTTGTCCTGATCCATGTACATCTTGTCAAAAACGTCAAACAGAATGCAAAGTTCAACCACTTGTGCCTGTACGACGTTCAAATATAATTAAAAATTTATCAGCTGAAGTGAATAGACTGAAAACATTGGTTGATATGTTGATCAAACGAGAAGAAAGACTTAAGAACATGTGTTTGAAATCAGGTATTCAACTAAAAGGTCTTTTAGAAATTGAAAATTATGATTTAAATTATTCATTAGATTCAATAGTCTATTCTTTACATGATATAGAAAAGATTTTGGTTCAATTTAAGAAGACTAAATTTTTCTATAAATTTGAAGTTTCGATTTCTCTTTATCAAACTAATCCGATTTTATTTTGGACAGTGGTGTTCATGGTAACTTCTGACGAGTCTTTATATGCAAAACTTTTAGAAAAATTGTTCAATAATGAGGGAAATTTTAATTTAAATTCTGATGCTATTGTTCTGCTTTCACAACACCCAAATTCTATCCTAGAAGATACTTACCTTTTATTAACAAAAATCGATTGTAAAGATCGAGCTTTCCTTGCTTTGAAATCTCTTTACGGTTTTAGATTGGGTAAAGAATCACAAATTGTACCAGCTAATCCAACACTTCAAACATTTGCAAAACTCATAGAGATCATCTCATACAGCCCGCAAGAAAAAATCATTATAAAATTGCATAACTTAATATCATCCTTACCGAATGATATAAATTCAGTTATCTATAAAATACCAATAGAGTTTGCATCTCTCATAGCTTCCCAGATATCTCCATCAACGCTATCTACTCTTTTCCCTTTACTTTTACAATTTACCGATAAAACTATTCTGAATTTATTGGTAAATAATAACAGCCCTAAGGAACCACTGATTTGTACCTCAATGCCTGATTTGATTAAACATTTTCAAAGCTTTAGATAATTTACATAATAGTACAATCCTCTGTTCCGAATCCATAAACGACCTTATCTATGCCCCTTTTAATTCTATCCCAATCCGCTCTTCTACTAACAAATTGATAAACCTCTTCAGGTGTAAATACACCGTTTTCTCTCCCAATATCTACAACCAGCTTACCTAATTCTCTTTTACCACCAGATCCACTCACATCAACAAGATACAGTTGGTCCACTTTTTTAAATCCAACTAAATACTCTATAGCTGGCTTAATCCTGTGCTTTTGATAAAATGCGTAAAGTTCATTGATATCATAACTGAACTGAATCCCTCCAATTATAGATATTTTAAACTTCTTCATCAATAGCTGAATCAATAAAGTGATTAGCCGATCACCAAGTTCCTGCTTAAATACATCTAATATCGACTTATCAATCGAATCTTGTAATAAGTTAAAATGATTATCAAGAACTGAAATAAAAATTTCACACCATTCACTTTTGTTGCCTTGATTCAAGGGTAACTCCTCTATAAGACTATAATCATAGACCTTGACCTCATTGCCAACACTGACAGATGTACCAACTGAAGATGAGGATTTTGGCGGCTTTGTATTAATCGACAAACTTCCAACTATAGATTCAATCTTTATACGGATTTCACTGACAATAATATCGATACTCACGTCCAGACCATTTGCAACATATGTATCAAGTGTTGTTTCCATCAATTTGATAGATTTTTCAACATTATTCATCCTTAAAAAGTCTCTTGAATACTGATTTTTTGCTGGGATTATATTCTTTTGTATTAGTTCATGGTTATAAAACACGCTAATCATTTGCAAAATCAAATCACCAACATCAACCAGTTCAATAAAATTATTCACGGGTTCTAACGTAGCAGAATCATCATTCACAGGTTTATAGTTTTTCAATCTTTGAAGTGCCTCACTAAATCCAAATTTTATATGTGAGTTGATGAGTAAAGTAAGCATGTCATTGAAAATATTAATACATGCATGGTTTATTTGTTTATTTAATTGTTCAGTAATTGAGTATTCCGTCAATCCAAGAAGCAAATCGTAACTGTTCTTTATGTGCTGTAAAAGTAGAACCGTCAAGTCAATACTAATCAATGATTTCATATTTTCAACCTTTCCAACCAAAATTTTAAGTTTGGCGGCCATTTTTGTCAGTTTAATGGTGTCTTCGTCGGCAGGTTCTGACTCGTTTTGATTAGATCCCTTCTTAGCATCCTTTCTAAATGTGAATAAATTTGTGAAAGTATTGAAAATCTCAAAATTGGATCTTTTGTTATCATCGTCATCTTCTTCAACCAATTTCATAATTTCACTCTCAACATTTTTCTGTTTGCTTACATTATTACTCTGCCATGCATTTATCAGTTGGATTAAAGACATGTGACATTGTCTCGGAAGCTCAGTTGATAATTCAATTAAGTATGGTTCGTAGTAGTAGTTTACAAACTCACATACCACTCTGATGTAGTCCATTTCTGTTGTTTCCCCAGAGTCAAGTGTTATCTTGGTTTGGGGATAACGAAGATCTTGCATCATTTTAATGACCTTCCCATAAATATAAGGCACACACTGGAAGAAAATTGATTCCTCATTCATGATATTGATATGCGTGTTTGCAATATCTTCATCAACTTCTTTACGAACAAACATCTCATCCAGTGAATCAATTTGTTTAGATCTAATAACCACTCTTTCAAACAATCTACCAATAAGGTGATTACTGACAAAATTTTCCATGACTTTAAGAATGATAGGTATTTCGTCAACTGCCATTTTTTTATTTGCAGTTTCAAATATCTTGGAAATACTGTCCAAGTGTGAGTCTAACAGTTGTTTAAGAGATTGAAGAACTTCATCAATTTTATCAAAGTTGAATATAAATCCTTTCACAACACCTCTTGATGTATTTTCATTATTCACTTTGGTAAAAAACTGATTAGATATATCGTCATCAATAAAATTCAAATATTCATCATTGTATTTATCAACAAAATATTCTAGTAATGATTCCAAACCATCCACAGTAATTTTATCATTTGTGATTATTAGCAAGTCAATTGCTCCAATCAATGTGAGGACAACATTATAATTTTTTTCTTTTAATTGAATATCAATTTCAGAAATCAATGAGCTTACAAATAAGTTCAAAATTGTATTAAATCTAACAATAAGCTTGGAATAGTTAGGATTATATTGATATAACCTCAAAAACTTATCTAGGTTGGAAAAAAGTTTGGATTGTAGAGTAGGCACACTATATTCACTGAATAAATCTAAATTTTGAAAATTACTGTAGTTTTCAATTAACAGCTCTTTCACAATTGGTGCCATCAAGCTGTAAACTTTGATAAACACAAGTTTTGCCTCATTTTCGTCTTCTGTCCGTATATTCAGGCAATTCAATGGTGTTAATTTCTCTAAATTTCCATATGTACCACCCCAAATCCCTAATTGTTTTAACAGTCGTACCCAGTGTGTGTTTCTGTTGAAAATTCTATTGTAGGTATCTTTATTGACCAAACTCAAATTAAGGAGATCATTGAATGAAACAGTGTAAAAACAAATTTTATCAAGAACAACGTCAGGAATTCCAGAATCTAATGTGTCTTCCGGTAAATCTAATTGAACCATAATAAGGTAGGTGATGCTACCCCTCTAGCGTACCCTTTGTATATGAAAAGGACGCCATATACAAGTTCTTTTAAAAGGTTCCGAAAACAGATCAATGTATCTTTCAAAACAGTCACGTGACCAAACTAGTACAAACCTGCTATTTCAGATTACAGTCTAATCGTAGCTACAATATACAAAGCAGCATTAAAAATATACTAATAGGTTTTACATATGAACTTCTCAATGTAATTTCAATAATTTTAAGTTCATCAATGTCAGATAAAATTGGACAAATTTGAAAAATTAAGCTAACAATTGGAGGAATACAATCTTGAGCAGTTTATTCTAGCTTTTGTTTGGATGCCTGGTAAATGGGTGATATATTTGTATTCACACTCAAACTACCTTCTGAGTTCAATGTATTTAATTCCGCATTTAATGCAACTTGGTTTACAGTATCATTACGAACGTCCTTTTCATTCTTGATGGTTTTGGAAGGACTACATTTCTTGTTATTTTCGGATGTTTTTTTTACTCGCTTCTTATAAGGTCCCCTCTTTTTAGGAGGAAGTTTTGGGGCATTTTCAACAATCTCTTTAAACCTAGCAGTATTCAAAATTTTTAGCTTAACCCTAAATTTAGGAGCTGCTTTTTTACGTGGTTTTTTTTGGCCAACAATGTCGTTTACTCCACCATCTACAATCGCTCGCTTTTCTTCTGTTTCACCATTGGGTATATTAAAAAGTTCAAAGTTCTCATCAGATATTCGTCGTTTTAACATTCCTTCAAGTGATTTCATGCGTAAATAACTAAGCAAAAACGATCGTAATTCTCTTATAGTGAGTTTAAATTTTAATATCATCTCTGCTGTATCTGTTGGATCTTTGATATACGTTATCGTACCTAATATCTGGCTCAAGCGAAAAAGTTGATCTTCGCTTAGTTCTATTTTATCCACACAAAGCTTTTCAAGCGTTTCTTTCATATTGGTTCGTTTCAGTTCAATTCCTAAGATAGATAACAATTCTATACTATTATCAACCTCATTGACAATCTTTTGTTTATCTTCAATGTTGTATTTCTTTTCATGTTTTGCCAATTTCTCATGTGCTTTTATAAAATTTTGATCGTATAACTTATCCAATGGAGGGGGCTTATGATCTATTAAATTCAATGTGTAATCACCCTTGATGGAGTGACGAAGTTCTTCAAACGAATGCACAGTAATTTCTGAATTTTCAACAGGTATTAAAATATTCTTTATACTTTCCATTTCTTCTTTACTGTTTATGTACTCAATTGGGTAGGAATCGGGTATACCATCTTCTAAGTATTTTTCAAAGTTATATTTTGTTTCTCCATTGAAGGATTTGCGCAAGGCAGTTAGTTCAAGTCCGATCAAACCATGAATAGCACCAGCTTTATTCATAGTTTTGACATCTTTTTTCTGTGTTTTCTTTTTCACTTGCTTCGGCTTTTTATGCATGCTGTGCCCACTACTCATATCCATTGACGAAGATGCGGTTATTCTAGCCGTTTTTTGATGCAATCAACACGATGCCTTAAAAAGGAAATTTTGAATCAATTGAAAATATTTCTATTACTACGCGAACAGATTTAAATACAAGAATGAGTCTGAATCTAGGATATTCTTATGATTGCTTTTATAACTTAAGTCCGTTCTTTAACATCTATGCTTAAAGCCAAGCAGCGGACAACTAAAAGAACACGTTTAGACTTATCTGACTATAATGATATACCCAGCTCAAAAAAGAAGGGTGATATACAGTTTGGTACGTCGAAACAAACCTCAATTTGTCAACAATTCAGATGGAAACAATTACTCATATTGTACTTCCTCACCATAGGTACGATTCATTATTTCGAAAGATTAAAACCTTATTTTGTTATGAGATCATGTATGTGGAAGAATTGGGAAGAATGGCCTAATGATGCTTCTCCATATCACTCTGTAATAATTGGAGATGCACAAATCGTTGATCCTAACTCTTATCCAAATTCAACTAGCATTAGGTTAGCACTAACAAGATTTTTTAGTGATAATTATTTACATAGAAACCACAAAATATATACACAATTGCTGAAACCTGAAAGTGTTATATTTGTTGGAGACCTGTTTGATGGAGGTAGAGAATGGAATGACACTGAATGGATACAAGAATATAAAAGATTCAACAAAATTTTTAATCAAGTGAAGGGAATACAACAATTTAGACAAGTTCCAGGAAATCATGATGTTGGATTTGGAAATGACATTGAATTCAAAAGATACTCTCGCTTCAAGGCATTCTTTGGAAATGCAGACGAGGCTATACATGTGGGAAATCATTCTTTAATTTTATTGGATACCGTTTCTTTGTCATGCCATGATGACAAAAGAGTGAGCACTGCTTCAAGAGAGTTTTTGGACAAATTTGCCGATCCTCAAAATCCTTATATGAAATACCCTAGAATTGTGGTATCACACGTGCCAATGTACCGATTTACAGAAATTCAAACATGTGGCCCACTTAGAGAATCTAAGAAGCTTTTTCCTGTTGTGAGGGGGAAGCAGTATCAAACAGTTCTAGAATATGATATGAGTCAGGAAATTGTAAATCATATCAAACCGTCTATCATCTTTTCGGGCGATGATCATGATTATTGTCATGTACGATATCCATTTAACAAACAATATAGCAGAAACACTGAAGATTATGAGTTTAGTAATAGTGAGATGTCAGGTGAAGTGTATACTGACGAAGTGACTGTAAAAAGCTCTGCTATGACTAGCGGTATAAAACGACCAGCAATCCAGCTTCTTAGTTTATGGAATCCCGAAGACAAGATTAATATAAAGAAATTGACAGGGCCTCAAGGGTTGAATACAGTTCATTCTGCTACTGCATCAACCCATCTATGCTATCTTCCATCACCATATCAACCTCTTTGGCATTACATCAACATTGTGATTATCTCGATATTTTGGATTTATATTTGCACAGTGAACGTTACTTTTGGCCGCAGATTGAATGAATCATTCAAAAACTGGGTTCAAAAATTAAAGAATCAAGCTGGTCATTATTTAAAAAAAGATATCCAGTCAATAGATATTATTTCCGATAAAGAAACTGAATCTAGATTTGTCCAACTATTTGATTTTATTTTCTTAGATTGGGAGATTGAGACGACTAGTAGTTATCGAAAATTTTATTTGAATACTGCTTTCAGCTTGTTCCTCTTTGCTATTACACTATGTTGGTACTTTTCACTCAACTAACTCATGGATGTCCTCGGTATGGATATATCAATTTATCCCTTAAGTTGTTAAATCCAACTACGGTATACTTTTTCTATAAACAAAATATGTGAGATCAAACTACGGTATTCTTTCTATTAACAAACATCATGTCTAATCCACCTAGTTCTAGTATAAAAGAACATGTAAAAATTGAATCCAATAATATAAGACCTTTCAATAGCATAGTCCATATAAACTTAGTATCTAATGATTCTGATACATGTTCATAGGTGTAAAAAATAAATAAAATCACCAATAAAGCTGTTAAGTAAAAAATAACTTTTCTAAACTTTTTCAAAGAATCATAACTAGGTCGTTCACGTTTACTCATATTAGGTTGAAGAACACGTTGCAAACACTGATAAAAACTAGCATTGGGGTCTTTAACAACTTTAGAAATCGAGTTATTGTCTGTGTTCCCGACAAATTTCATTTGTATCCAGCTGCATATTGCGTAAATGGTCAATGCTTTAATATGAGAAGACTCGTCATCCTCATGAGTGATGAGAATACCACATGCTAAAGCAATAATCTTTCTAAAGTAGATAAAGCAATAAGTTATGGTAGATGCGCATGATTCTACGTCTACCGACCTGGGACTCTCTTTGATTTTCAACACTTTCAGTGAAAGCTTTATTAGAATCACTGAAAATTTGTATAGCATATTTGGTATAAATCCAGTAATTTTAGGTATAATCCCGGTATCTTGACTACCTTCATTCTCTTTATTCCTTTTGTAGTAGATAATAGGTGCATAAAATATCCCTAATATAGACTCAATGCCGACATATGTTGCAAGTATAATCTTGAACAAAGGATTGGTGTGTTTTAGTATGATCATGTTGAACAGCAATCCATAAAGTACATATTTCCAACCCCTAATCAAAACATCAAAAGAGATCGATGTACCACTAATATAATCACCTTTTGACATTATTTAAGGCAGTTTTTCAAAAAAGATCCGATCCAAATGGAGGAAGACAGGAAAATATAAACACGAAAACACGTTGCTCGAGTAATTTTGTGCGAAAGAGTGAGAATGGCGACGTCAAAAATGATTTCATGATTACAAGCCATCGCCTATCTGATTATTCGAGGTTCACTTATATGTTAAATACTTAAACTTCAAACTTTAAACAATTGAGAACAAAATGGAAGATTTGAGAAATATAGATACAGAAGGTGATTGTATGGGAACCTCTGATAGAAATTTAAACCCAACTGAAATTAGTTCCCCAAACCCTTCTCCCGAACTTACTGTTACATCGAAGGCTCAAAGAATTTCTCATTTGATACATAAAGAGAAGTTGAATGGGGTGAATATTGTTGATGCTTCTGTTTCAACCGATATACATTCACATCTTAATGGATTCATTGTATATCTCATTCAACTTGGCACGTTGAACGTCAGAAGAAGATACAGCGAGTTTGAAGCACTTCGGACTTGTTTGGTGAAACAATTTCCAACTATTATAGTACCGCCAATACCTGAAAAGCAATCATTGAAATCAAACATAACGCAAACAACAAGCAAGTCACTAGGATTGGCTACATCATCAATTACAAACAATATCACAGATACTATTCCTCGAAGTCAATCTAACGGTAATAACACTAGCTCTGCATTTGCCGAGTCAGAGGGATTTGATGACAAGAAGAATGGTTCCAATTCTATGACAATGTTGATTGAGTACAGAAAACGGATGCTAGCCGAATTTTTGAATAAATGTTTGCAGAATTTGCCTTTATCGAAGAGTAAGTTTTTGATAAGTTTTTTTGATCCAGAAATAAACTATCACGATTTTGTTCATAATAAAGAAAATCTAAAATTTTTTAAGACTTCGATTTATCAATTATCTCCAAAAGAGCCTCTTGAAAATATTGAGAATCAAATATATTTAACTCTACCAATACCGTCTTCATCGGATGCACATTTATTTAAGGAACTAGCAGAAGAGGAACAGTTTCAAAAGTTTGTGAGCTTTGAATCTAAATTTCTGAAGTATGAGTTAATTTTGAATAATATATCTAAAATCAATAAGCGTTTGGTGAAGCATACAGGTGAGCTTTCCACGGAATTATCAGAACTTGGAGTTCAATTTAACCAACTGTCAATACTACAAGATTCTGACTGCATTGAAAAAATTGGTAAATTGTTTGAACGTCATACAATTCTTCTATCAAATCTTAGCTCATCAATTAATGTTGGATTTCTCGATAAATTGATTGAACTGAAAAATTTTAGTTCTACATGTAAAGGTTTGATGGAATACAATCGGAAAAAAATAATCCAGTTTAAACTAGTAGAAAAAGAACTTTACAGTGTTAGATCGAGATACAAACGTTATGAAAATGAAGAGCAAAGAATTAGAAAAATTGAACGAAAAGCAAACTTGGCTTTGCACAACACATCGCCCGATCCTGATGATTATTTTGAACCACCTATAACGGTTGAAGAGTTACAAACTGCGTTGTACAGTAAATCTTACAATCAAAGTATATATGGTAAAATTCCAGGAATAAATAAATTCAACAATATGATACTGAAATATGTCAATGACCCAAACCCTGACGAGACAAGAAGAACCAAATTCTATAACATGAGGATAAGGCTTTTCCAGTTAGAAAGACAGTGCGCATGTACTCAAGATGATCTTGGTTTTATAAATTCTGCGGTGATGAAACAATTGGAAACTTTCCATGAATGGTTCAAACATGAGCTTTTTCAACTTGTAGTGTCTTATCAAAAAATTATGAGAGTTTATTTTGGTAAAGGATTGGAACCATGGAAAGAAGTTGGTGCTTTTACGTAGTTTAGGGCTGTAATTTCTTTAGGACATCAGTTTTTATACATTCTACAGTTAAACAGACAGTTACCAAAAATCTTATCTGTTGTCTGCAATCAAAAATCTTAACTTCTGCTTACAATCAATCTCTCGGACATGGAATAGTGTCCATACAAAACTCCGCGACGGATTTTTTCTTATCAGTTGAAACTAAACAATAGAGCATCATCATCAGATTTATAATTCTTGGCCTAGAAACAGGGCCCCCCAAATATATTTGCCACTTGCTTTCAATTAAAATTTGATAAAACACTGACTAAATAAGAATATGAGAAAGGAAGACAAAAGAGAAGAAGATTTACAATCTAGTGAGTGGAATTTTGTAAACGATATCGACGGAAAATTCGGCGATGAGCTTAATGAGGTAACAGAGGATGATAATAACTCTAGCAAAGAAAGCAATTTCAATAAATTTAAGTTGTTTAATAAAGAATTTGGATACAAGGTTAAAACGAACTTTAAGAAATATATTATTTTATTACGGGAAAATACCAAAGATATTATTCCTATTATTGTAAAAATTATTATCTCAACATTTATCTTATACCAAAGTATCAGCATAATTTACAATGTTTACAGAACTTATAAATTAGAAAACATGATTGGTGCAATTGACGACTTTTCCAATAATGATGAGCAAAAAAAAACTGCTTTTGAAAAATGCAGACAAGCATATCTAAAAAACGCAGAAATGTTAGAGTCATGTGTTGAATCGAAGGTGGATCCTCAGAGTTGTCTCGATTACTATACAGCATTACTGAATAAGAACAAAGATTTCTGTAAATGGAATGTGGCTACTATTTTAAGTGACAAACAGAGACTATTAAGTGATTTGACAAATGATAATTGGATTTCTCGAGTTGGAATGAGAACAAGAGAATTATTAATTGTTACTAAAGGGAGAGCTGATTTGGGTTTCAAAAAAGTTTTGGATTTGGCTAATGAAATTAGTGATAAAAGCTATGATAAACTTTATAACTTATTTCATTATATTCAAATGGTTGATTTAACTGCCAATTTCAAAATTATTTATCATTCAATGAGTGAGTTTTGGAAAAGTTGTCAATCTGATTCGGCTCAATACATTAATAAAGCCACTTTGGAACAAAATTATCTGTCATTGAAAGAAGCATTTAATGAGAATTGTAAAATGTTTAATAATGTTACAAAAGAACTTATTGCCAATCTCAGAAAGTTCATATATTAAGGCTGCAAATTGACTGTTTCTTTATTTCATTTTGGATTTGGGTATTATATTTGTTTTTTAACTTTTTTAAATTGATGCTTTTTAGTAATAATGTTTTATATATTCGAGAATAAAATTTATTTACATTTTGGATATTCGCAGTTATAAACATAGAACATTACATTTGGGTCTTCACACTTTTCCCCGTGCAAGCATATTTTGAAGAGTTTCTTTGAAACTAACAGATATTTTAAGAATATCATCTTCGCTTAATTTGGCTTTATTCTCAATTTTAGAGTTTCTTGCAATTAACCAACCTCTAACAACTAGCATAGAAACTCCGGCCATAAAGTATGAAAGTCCTGTAAAAATAGCAGTAGGTTGATACTGTTCCGGCCGTGTAGGACCTGGCCTCTTCAAAGCAATACCAATTATTGGTGAAACAAATCCAAATATTCCGCATGCAACCCAAGAAACAGACATGGCAATTCCAAACTTCTTTAAGCCTGTGATTGATGCATTGATTCCAGCCATGGTTAACCAAATCGTACCCATTAACGATCCAACAAATAATGCAAAAACGATAATAGTTGCATAATTTCTACTTGGAATCCACATTGATAGGGTGAATAGAGAAACAAGCCATGAAACAATTATAGTAACGTTGACCGGACCAATTTTATCACCGATATATCCCACAGTTGGTCTACCATATATAATACCAACCGAAACCATTGTTGAAACTACACTGGCTTCTCTTGCATTGTATCCTAACGAGCGTGTGAAGTCACCAAGATTATACATTAAAACCACATAACCAAGAAGTGAAAACATAATCCAGATAACAAGACATAAACAACCAAAATTTCTCCATATTAGTTTATCATAAACTTTATAAACTGGTTGTATTTGTGAATTTCTAGACTTTATGAGCATCAAAGCTATCAAGTTTAAGCCTAAACATATGATAGCTTGAGCTCTCAATGACCAACGGAAACTTCGATGTTTCAATAATGGTTCTAAACCAACATTGTAAACAATACCACCAAAACCAGAGCCTGCAGCTTGAATTCCCATAGCTAAATTTCTGTTTCCACCTGGTCCCCCCTTGAACCACTGAGGTAAAATATTAATATTTGAGACACAGATCATAGCCATTGCGACTCCCGAAAAGACACCTTGAGTACAGTAAATTTGCCATAATTTAACTGAAAATGAAGCTAACAAAATTGCAGCAAAATAAAGAATGATACCAATAAAAATTGTAACTTTTAATCCAATTTTACCAATCATATAGTTGATGATAGGAGAAAACGTCAAACCAGCACCAAAAGCTAAACCTCCAATCATAGCATAATCATATTTGTCTGCATTTTCAAACGTGTCATTGTTAAGATATTCTTGCAAATATAATGCATAGGCGGAATTTGCACCCCATGTATTAAAGTTAAATAAAGCACATCCAATGACAGACGTTAATCCCCATCCACTAAATTTATCAGGTATTTCGTCAATAATACTCTTGGTGGATTTAGTGGTTTCAATTTTTTCCAATTCAGCGCCATCTTCCTGCGAATGGTATTCGTCACCATTTGTTTGATTATAATAAATGCTAACAATATCTGCAGAGTTCAAAGAGTGACCATCATTTAAATAAACGTTAGGTTCTAAATTTGATGCATCATCCGGTATATAACGGGAAGCGTCCATCGCATCTCTAAAACTATCCATTGCTTGATTGCTTCTATTTTATATAAGTTTTTTATGTGATAGCATGATAAGTTTGAATGTTGTGCTTTTCATAAGAGAGAATCTCTTGTACTTAAATAGTTTGGTAAATCTTTATTTATTGCCTGTTTGATGCAGCGGTGTTTTGTCCCAAAAGAGTGAAAAGTGCGAATAATCGGTGCTTTTTCCTGAAAAGGTAAAAAGAGCGAAGCATGCTCATTTTTTAACCCGAAAACTACACTATGTAAAATGTAAAAAGATTCATTTAAACATTGTATTATTAGACTTTTCCGTAATGAAATATGCTACTTATAATTTCTTTGTAAGAAACTTTAATTTTAAGAATATCGTCCTCTGTATTATTTGCTCTATGATCAATCTTGGCATTCCTTGCAATAAGATAACCTCTGACAAGAACTAAAACACCCCCTGCTATAAAATAACAAAACCCTGTAAACACCGCAGTAGGTTCATACTGATCTGGCCTAGGTGGACCTTTTCTCTTCAATGCCATACCAATTATAGGTGAAATAAACCCAAATATACCCGTTGAGACCATTGAAATTGACGTGGCTATACCAAACTTTTTTAGTCCAGTAATTGATGCATTTATTCCTGATAATGTCAACCAAATTGTTCCCATCAATGATCCTACAAACATAGCAAATACTATTGCCGTTGCATAATTTCTACAAGGAATCCACATAGACCATGTAAATAAAGAAACTAGCCATGATGCCACAATGGTAACATTAACTGGCCCTATTTTATCAGCAATGTATCCAACTGTTGGACGACCATATATTATACCGACAGGAACCATTGTTGAAACAACGGATGCTTGTTGAGATGTATAGCCTAATGATCTAGTAAAATCACCAAGGTTGTACATGAGAACAACATAACCTAATAAAGTAAACATCACCCAAACAACCAAACAAAGACAGCCAAAATTTCTCCATACTAAACGATCATAAACTTTAAAAACGGGTCTGATTTGTTCATTTCTAGATTTGACTAATAACAAAGCTACTACATTCAACCCAAGACACATAATTGCTTGTGCCCTCAATGACCATCTAAATGATTTTTTTTTCAATAATGGCTGTAAACCAATATTATATACAATTCCACCTGCACCAGAGCCTGCAGCTTGTATTCCCATAGCAAGGTTCCGATTACCACCTGGGCCTCCTTTGAACCATTGAGGGAGAATATTAAAGTTTGGAAGGCATATCATTGCCATTCCAATTCCAGAAAGAACACCTTGTGTACAATATATTTGCCATAGCTCGACCGAAAAGGAAGCAAGTAATATACCTGCAAAATTTACAAGGGAGCCTAAAAGTATCATCATTTTTAATCCCACCTTTCCAATAAAATAATTGATTATAGGAGAAAAGGTTAAACCAGAACCAAATGCCAAACCACCAACTATCGCATAATCATATTTATTACCACCATGGAAAGTACTTTCTTGGAGATATTCCTGTAAATACAAAGCATATGCAGAGTTTGCACCCCAGGTATTGAAATTGAAGAAAAAACAACCAATAACAGAGGTAAGGCCCCAACCAGAAAATTTATCAGGTATTTCATCTCCAATATTTCTGGCAGATTTGGCTGTATCTATTTTTTCCAATTTTGACATTTGGTCCAGCTCCCTCATTTCATTTACACCTGTGGACTTTTGTGTAACATTATAATATGCACTTATTATCTCTGCAGAATTTAGTGATAACACATCACCATTTGCACTATTGTAATCTCTGTCTTCAATGTTGGTTGAATCAATAGACTCTGCATCATGAGTGAAAATTTTATGCTCTTGTGAGTCATTTATTTCTGATGGTAAGCTCGTATCATCTTTATAAAGTGAATCGTGATGGCTTGCTGAATCACTCAGATCAAATTTCTTGTCACGCATATTCCCATAACTCGTCGACGTGTAAGAAAAGAGAATGTGAGAAAGTAATTATTCAAAAGATGTATTAAGCTGAACGGCTGGACGGACAATCAAATGAGTCTTAAGAATAAATTAATTTCTAGGCGGTGCATCCCTAAACAGGAAAATAGCGCCCGTAGTCGATCGTCTAGCCCGTGGAGAAGAGTAAGTGTATGAATAGTTCAACGTAACCTAGATGTAAAGGATCTGATCTAATATTAATAAATTATGATGATTATGATGAAAATTTGGTGATAGTGAAATGAGAAATGCCATTGCTGAAATTAATTCAAACCGTAACTTTTAGGGATATTTTTCTGAGATGTTTTCACATGAATCGTAACTATGAATGTAGTTGCTTATGGCAAATTTCTTTTCAAATCTTTAAATCATTTGTTAAGTATCATTAGTGTTGTGAAGAACATATTATTTTGTGTTGTTTGCGTTGTTTTTCTGTTAAACTAAAGGCGCTCAAGGTAACTGACCATTTTTTGTAATTATTTCGCATAATCGTGTTATTAAACCATTTTTATTGATATACTAAAAGTGAACTCAACCCTATAATAAATAATCAAATGTCTGCAAATCCTGGTAATTCGATCAAGGCCCTACGGGTTACACCGCCGGAGCGTGGATCTTTCCCACTCGATCATTTCAACGACTGCAAAGATCAAATGACCAAATACATGAAATGTTTAAAACTCGTGAACAACGAGAATGCACCAAATTGCCGACTTCTAGCTAAACAATATTTACAATGCAGAATGGATAATGAATTGATGGAAAAGGTAGATTGGAGGGACTTAGGGCTACCTACTGATGAAGAGGAAAAAGATGGAAAAAATTGACGCCAAGTACTCCAATATAAATCGATCTTGCACATAGTTTACGCTTAGTATATATAATGATTTAGATAATATACATTTTAATTTCAAATATTATTTAATTTCTTATGCAACATTTGCTCAATAATAGAGACTCGAGTGTCTAAATCATTTATTTTTTCAAATATCATTCTCAATAGTTGCATTTGCGATTCACTTAGCTGGACCAGTGTTTCATTTTCCATTCCATCTGAAGAGCTAATTGGATCAAATTGAGATTTAGCAGACATCGCTTCTGTCAATATGTTAGAAAATATTTCCTTTAAAGGTATTGGATTTAACTTTGTCAAATCCAAATTTGGCGAATTGCCAGCGGAAGCACTTTCTGTGATATCTAAAACATTTGGATTCCTTAGTTTACTCTCATTTTCGGTATTCTTTCTAGTTTCTTGTAAAGCTTCTTGGAGAAAGAAATTATTTTCGTTATTTGCGTCAATAACATCACGATTATCAAATTCTGCATTTATTTCTCTATCTTTTCGTCTTCTTTTCTTTTCAACTTTTTGATCTTCAGTAAATGATCTATCTTTTATGTAACATCCTTTGCATGATTTAGTATGTCTGTTCAATGCATCCTTTCTAGGGAATGTTTTGCTACATACCATACAAGTGAATGGTTTTTCATCCGTATGAATCCTTTCATGTCGTCTGAGATCATACGGTCTCCTGAAAGAAAAGCCGCAATGGTTACATAAATATGGCTTTTTCTCTGTATGTGTCACTAAATGCGCTTTCAAGTTTTGCTTTCTGCTGAAAGTACTATCACAAACAGCGCAGGTATACTTACCTTCTATCTTAGAATCTGTTGCCACATCTGTCTCTGCCTGTGATAATGTTATTGCTTCCAATTCCGGTGATATGCTATTATTTTGAATATTTGAATCCATCATATTGTAAAACTTCGTTGAGTGTTTGTTGATTGTTGTTTGGGTATTTAGATTTGATTGTTGATTGCTGTTTCCTGTTGACTCATTATTTGAGCCTAGATTTTGAATTCTTGGTTCAGACAATGCTGGAAGCGAATTAAGTTCCGACATGTATGTTATCAGTTTCTTTGACCCTGTATTAATACCAAGTTCCAATACTCTTAAGAGATCCAAAAACAGGTTCAACTGCGCCACACAAAACGTGCCAAAAACGCCCCAATTTGTCGTAATTTTTCTCAAAAATTAAATTGAGCGGAGGACATGTTTTTTTTGGCGTGCACCGATTGTTTGATAATATAACAATAGGAGGTGATAGCCTCACTTTCGTAACCAAGATACAATACCCATACCTTCCGAACAACCTAACGAAAAGCTTTAATTTATATTTGACTGCATTACTTATACTGACTGTTTTTCAATTTGACGCTGTGATCTACAAATCGTTTACCATAATATTTACACAGTCCAATATAATACATTAAGATAAGATGATGACTACTGCTGTTAAAGATACCGCATATAATCGCAAAAGGCAGAGATTATTGTCTAATGGGTCATCCAAATCAAATATGATACCTAAGAAGCAGCACTACTCCGAGAACGTGTTATTGGGTAGTGAAGTCATCAACCTTGATTCTGAAGATGAAGATTACATCTTTAACCCTTCTAACAACTCGACTAACATCAGATATTCTCTAGAAGAAAAGGATTCAGAAATGCAGAGCGATGGAAACGAAAAAGCCGTCGTCAATTTTGATCAAGGTACCCCTGACTTACAGAAAGGCCGTAATTTTCAACATATGAATTCGGATCCTTTTGCCACCCAGGATAATTTCACCAGTGGGAATTTAAACATACTTCAAAACCATTCTACCTCTCAGTTTTATGAGAATCGCAGTGACTCGAGTATAGATTCTGCAAATGTAGGTTCAAATGAATTGGATTCAGCAACGTATCATAGCTACAACTATAACTATGAATACGAATACAACGCAATAATGGAAAATGCTGACAATGATGAAGTTATAATTGATGAAGATAATTTGACCAAAAGTGACTTTGAGACTGACAATGAAGCAACAAATACCAATGTACCTGATTCAGGAACATATAACGATTATGTTAATAACTATATGAAACCACAAACCAGGCATTTGAGTTTCACCAAACCATTCAGCATATTCAAGCGGTTTTCTAAAAAGACTGCGTCTTCATCTGGGTCTAATGGTTCACATGGTTCATCATTTAGTTCTAAATCAAAGCAAAGGACTAAATCATTACCTCAATTATCATATTCAAAGCTAACATATTCTCCTGCATTGGATCAAGACGAAGTATTGATGAAAGTAGGAGATATAAAAGCATCCCTGATCAGTCATACAAACTATACCTATAACACAGACAACAACATTAACCCAAGGCTGAGAAAGTTCTCATTCCAAAACAATAATAGATTTGAAAAATCTTCGGGTTCATCAACCTGTGCTTATTCTGGCTCAACAAAATCGACTGAAACAAGTTCTTATGATGACAAATATATTGGTAAAAGCGATTTAAAGCTCATCAACTATAAGATAAATGAAGACGTTGTTGAGGATGAAATTTGTGATGATAACGATGGTTATTATATTGTTAAGAATGGTGCACCATTTGCCAACGGTAGATTTACAATCAAAAAGTTGCTTGGACAGGGTACATTTGGAAAAGTTGTAAAAGCCTATGATCATCAAACTAATAGCGATGTGGCTATCAAGATCATCAAGTCAATAAAAAAATATCGAGAAGCGTCCAAAATTGAACTCAGAGTTCTTACGATGTTGAAAAAACATGACCCTACAAATAAATTCCAATGTATTCATTTAAGGGAGTGCTTTGATTATAGGGATCACATTTGTATTGTGACTGATTTGTTAAAAGTATCCTTATATGATTTTATGGAGAAGAATTCTTTTCTTCCGTTTCCAGGCTCACATATTCAAGCAATGGTGAAGCAATTACTAAGATCTGTTGCTTTTATGCATGACCTCAAATTAATCCATACTGATCTTAAGCCAGAGAATATTTTAATCAAAGATGCCTCATATCGTAAAAAGCCGTATTACAAACCAGAAGATAGTCAAACATACTATCGAAAAATTTTGAAAGATCCCAAAATCTATACAATTGATTTTGGATCGGCAATTTTTCAGGATGAATATCACTCCTCGATAATATCAACTCGACATTATAGAGCACCTGAAATTATTTTAGGTGTAGGGTGGTCTTTCCCTTGTGATATCTGGTCTGTTGGAGCAATAATGATTGAACTTTTGACCGGTGAGGCACTTTTCAAAACTCATGAAAATCCCCAACATTTAGCTATGATGGAGAAGATTATTGGGAAACGTGTTGATGTCAATATGGTCAGAAAATGTATCAATCTTCATAAAAACAAAACCCCTTCGTCAAATAGCAGATTTGATGCTTCAATTGTGAATTCATTTAATAAAAAAACGGGGCATTTGATTTTTGGTCCACAAACCAATGATCGAAATCTTGTTTCTGAAGTGGAAAATATGAAAACTATTGAAGCATTAGTTGAAGAGAAAGTTGGCCTTAAATTTGATGTTAAAATCAGTTGCAAAGAAGCCATCAAAATGTTTAAAATTCCACAAAATATGAGGGATACTTATACTTTTTGGTACTATTACATTGATTTGATGAAGAAAATGTTAGTTTTTAGTCCAGATGAGAGGATAACCGCTAGGGAGGCATTAAATCACGAATGGTTTAACCACGGAATATACGATGACGGTGTTGAATGATAGTCATTATTATTGGAGAAATCTTTTCTACTTATCTAGACATTTGGTGTTGATGTGTTACTCTTTTTTTTTGCTTTTATTTGCTTTTTTGATTATTTGCTTTTCGTTATACTGTTCGGTTTCGTTTTTTTATTTTTTTAAAAGATTTGACACTTTATATATTTCCGTTTCAACCGATGCTGTAATGTGATATATCTGAATACTCTGCAGCCAGATGATGTGTGAGAGGGTACCACCAGCCTTAACAGAGATCATTGATGCGAACCGAAATTTGATCTGCTCGGTAGTGCAGTTTTCAGTACGCTTCTCGAAATATTTTCAGAGAAAAAGGAGCGGCCAGCTTTTGATGAGGGTTTTCTTCACTGGTATGTGGATGAAAACTATCGCATCACACTACTAAAGTTATCTTTAATTTGCCCATCTACCGTCTAACAAAACAATTAGAGTATAAGATATCTTTTTTTAGTTTTTTCAAGAAATAGTCATATTCAGACATAGTTGTAATCCCCACAGAAATTAGATATCACAATCAATAATCAGGTTAATAAATGATTCCAGTAAAATTATATTTATATAATGTCAATCATAATTCAGTTCTCATGAACAGAAGCCTTATCTAATATGAAACAAGAGAGTGATAATAGATGAAGAAGTTGGTCGAATTAAAACGGTGCGCGATAAGACGTTAAAATCAACATTTGAACCGTTACAGATCGATACAAGATTTAACCAGTTTCCTTTCTTGAAAGCTCTTTCCTTTTACGTTTTTTGAGGACCTTTTGAATAAATTTAATGAGTCACCAAAAGATAGCAGCGTTTAACTTTTTTAAAGGTCATCCTTCTACTGAGTTATTACCCACCGAGGCTATTTTGGAAGCTTCAAAGTCAGTTTTGACAACTTTCAACAATTCTATGGCACATTATGATGGTCGTGATAATACACATCCATTGAACTATGGACCAGATTTGGGCAATCTTGAAGTGAGATCGCTTATCAGCAAATGGAATGATCGAGTTTTTCAGCTCAAAAACCCAACTAACCCTGATTGCATTAATCTAACGAATGGTGCATCATTCGGTTTGATGAATGCTTTGCAGCAATGTACTTATCCATTTGATGATGTTACTAAACAAATATTCATTGTGTCTCCTACTTATTTTCTTATTAATTCAGTCTTCATTGACGGTGGTTATGCTAAAAAGTTAACCGCTATTAATGAACTTGATGATGGAGAGCTTGATATAGACACATTAGAAAATAAATTAGAAGAATTTGAATTAAAATCACCTTCTAAAAAGGATATAACTGCAGAAGACATATGGAGAGTTCAGGATCCCACTAAGAAAACAAAGAAAATTTATAACTATGTTATGTATGTTGTTCCCACTTTCTCCAATCCAAAAGGTGGTTCTTTATCATTAGAAACTAAAATGAGACTAATTGCAATTGCTAGAAAATATAACATGTTGATAATATGTGATGATGTGTATGACTTATTAGACTTCAATCTTCCAGAAAAAGGTGGTGTTCCAAACAAAAGAATGGTCTACTTGGACAGAGAGACGCTTCCGGAAGGTGAGAGGTATGGTAATGTTATATCCAATGCAACATTTTCAAAGTTATTAGGTCCTGGTTTAAGAACAGGTTGGCAAGAAACTGCTACTCCAAATTTAGCATTAGCACTAAGTGCTGGTGGTGCAAATATGTCAGGTGGAACACCAGGTCATCTTAACACCGTCATTATTGGCGAATTGTTGAAAACTGGTAAAGTTGATTACATTGTTTACACACTTAATAAGGAGTACAAGAAGAGAGCTACCACTTTGAAAGATGCGGTTTATAAGTATTTGCCGAAAGGCACTAAGATCTCAGCAACAGAAGGTGGTTATTTTTCATGGGTTACTTTGCCTGACAAATATGATAACCAAAAGATTGCAAAAGAGTGTTTGGAACGAGGCGTCGTTTTAGCTACTGGTGATAACTTTGAAGTTGCATTTGATCCTCAAGGTTGGGGTAAACATGGTGTACGCGTTTCTATCAGTCATTTGGAATGTTCCCAGATTCAAACTGGAATTCGTATCTGGGGAGACATTTGTAGAGGCAATATTATATAGTTAGAAATCATTTATTGCATAAAGTAATACGACACTTTAAATTTATCCATTCTGGTAGTGGCATTTTTACATAATGTGCGAGGCGGTCGCTCAAAATGACGGGAATTACATAAGTCGATAAACCAAATTGCACGCTGTTAAAAGCCAACTGGTCTTTATCATAATTAATTCAAACCTCTTAGATTTTTAAATTGGCAAATATTAGAAGCTATGACATTGTTTGAGCTGGCACCTTTACTGCTCTCGTTGCCAACATTTCTTGTTTCGTTAACATTATCTTTTAATGTAACGACTAACACGTCATTTTTCGTGTTAACCATTTTACAATCAATATTTTTTGCATCATTGACTATAGTTCTACTGCTTGCAATACCAAAGTATTTAAAACCAAATGAAGCTGATGGCATCAAAACTTCCGAGGTGGCTAAGTCTAGTGGAATCTTCAGTATAACAGCCAATTTATGGTTACCATTAGGGTTGTTATTTGCATCTTGTAATTACATTGGACCGTTGCGTTTGATTTCACTATTGTTTATATCACAGATTCTATTACGTACAATTAACATTGATTCACATAGATCAATCGAAATGGAAAACAATTACATTGCTAATAATAGTTACATATCAACTTTCTACAAAAAGTACCAACTATACTTCATTTTTGGTGCATCTTTCATATTTGACATAGGTTTGCACTATTTTGAAGATTGGGAAAATTTAAGCAATGTTTTCATAGGTTACTTACTGCTAGTTGTTCCATATTTTTCAAATTGTATTGGCTATATGAATAAAAACTCAATAGTTAGTGATCGCACGGTTACACAAATAATAAGAGCAAATGCTTTCATAACTGTTTCTTTGTTTTGCTGCATAATTTTAAAATTTCGTGAAGTTTACAATCTCAGAATGATGATGGTTTCATTTGGATCTTTGCTAAATTTAATCACTCTCCAAATTTATGCATTTTTAAAAAGCACAGTTAGTATTGATGTGGTTTTGCAAAACTACAAGACATCTTATATTTTATTCAATAGTATTGTTACAGTCATAATATTTTTGAACCGAACTGTTTCAAGCTCGTTTTCTGACGATGTATATACAGATTCGTTTTTCAGGTGTTATATTATTTCAATTTGTTTCAATGTTACACTTATCTACTTAATTAGACTTGATAATAAAACGATTATACTTGAAGAGAAAGAAAATGATTATAACGTATATTTGAAGCAAAATGACAATACTTCATTTCATTCACTTCTACTTCAAGTGGTGAAGTCAGAAGAATCCAAATCAATTTTTAATTTTCTACTGTTGAATATTGCGTTTATGTTTATTCAACTATTATATTCTTTTCGGTCTAGGTCTTTGAGTTTGTTGAGTGATTCTTTGCATATGTTGCTTGATTGCATTTCATTATTTTTGGGATTGATGGCATCGGTTATTAGCAAAAACAACGCAGAAAATCCACAGTATCAATATGCGTTTGGCTTAACTAGAATAGGCACATTATCAGGATTTACAAACGGTTCTCTTTTACTTGGCATTGTTTTTGGTATTTACAATGAATCGCTTCAGAGATTTTTTAAGCCAGTTCGTCTTGAAAATACCACCGAATTATTGATTGTAAGTACGTTGGGATTTCTTGTTAACCTTGTTGGTATATTTGCTTTCAACCATGGTCATGATCATAGCCATGGTCATAGTCATGGTCACACGCATACTCACAGCAGTCATAGCCACGACAGCCACAGTCATAGTCATGGTCACGATCATCATAGCCACGCCCACGACCATAGTGGTCAAATACCATCTGAGGAAGAACAAAATTCTAGTCTCCAGCATAACCATGGATTAATAAAAAAAGATAATGAAGTAAGTTTCAACTTTGAGCATTTATTAGATGACTCTGGAGAAGTACATAGGCACGAAATGGATGAAATCCATGCAAATGATTCCTGTAATATCGACCATGGTCACCATGATGATAACATGCATGGTATTTTTTTACATATTCTGGCAGACACTCTTGGGTCTGTTGGTGTCATGATTTCCACAGTTATTGTTAAGTTTACGGGTTGGAATTTTGTTGACCCAATAGCTTCAATGATGATTGCCACTCTTATTTTGATATCTGCACTACCACTTTTGAAATCTTCGTCATCTAGTTTATTATTATCACTAAATGATGAAACTGAATCTAAACTCAAGAATCTACTAAACGAGGTTCTAAAGATTCCAGGTGTTAAATCATATACAACCCCGCGTTTCTGGCCACAAGATGGACCTAACTCCCAATTGACAGGCTACCTACACGTTCAACATTTTCGTACTGAAAACTCATTGAGCATCAAAAATAAAATTGACAAATTATTTTCAAGAAGCAATGTTGTTAGTACAGTGTATTTACAGCTAGAAAACGAGGTAGATGATTGTTGGTGTCGCAAAGAAGGTGTATTTAGCACTTATTAATTCTGTTAATAATATTTATAGATGTAAGGCTTAAACCCGAGCTATGCACTAGATTTTAAAGACGTTGCGCGTAAACAGTAAAAGTCAACATAGATTTTGTATCACGGAGATTCGTGGCCAAACATAAGTTGCAATTTTTTGTATTGCGACCGCCGAACTATCTTAGGTTTGATGGTTCATGAATATTCTTTATTTTCTGAATTGATTGACTTTTTAGTGTTATTTCACAATTAGCGTTTTAAGCATAGATACTCAATTGACTATTAATTTGAAGATTTAATAAATAAAACGGGCTAAAAAGTGATTTTTATTCATAATGTACTCCGCTAAGTTTATTATTTTGCAGATTGTTGGCTTGTTAATAGCCATTTACATTTCCACTTTTTATCCATCTGTTGTTAATATATCACCTTTATTAAAGGATACTACATTATGTCCTAACCCTGATTTTGTTGAGACGTTTGATCACGAGAAGACACAATTTATACTTCATGATAAAGATTTCCGTCAATTTGCTGTAGAACGGTTTTCACGTGCTATTCAAATTGACACTGTTGTTGATGAACAAATGGAGGACTTTTCCAAATTTGAGAAATTTCACGAATATTTAGCTAATGAATTTCCACTTGTTTACCAGCGTGCACAACTAACTAAAGTCAATGGTTATGGACTTTTATTTGAATTTATTGGTACCGATTCTTCACTAAAACCTGTTCTTTTGATGGCACATCAAGATACTGTTCCTTTTGGGGAATTGTCCGATTGGACACATGATCCATTGAGTGGTGACTATGATGATGAAAAAATATACGGTAGAGGTACCAATGACGTTAAAGGTCTATTGGTAGGTGTAATGGGTGCTATGGATGAGATCTTGAAAACTGATCCTGCTCATGAATTTAAGAGAACAATTATTTTTTCATTTGGTTATGATGAAGAGATAACAGGTCTCAAAGGTGCCAAGCAATTGTCAAAGCACATTTTAGAGAAATATGGTCCAAAATCTATTGATCATGTCATTGATGAGGGGGCACCTATGTTCCTTGAATTGAAGGAAAACAAATTTGGTTTTGTTGTTGTTGCGGAAAAAGGTTACGTCGATTTAGCTGTGGAAGTGAACACGCCTGGTGGACATTCCTCTAATCCAAGAGATCATACCTCAATTGGTATTATGTCACAATTCTTGAGCTCTTATGAGGCAGATAAATTTGAAGCTCAATTACCAGATCAGTCACCAATGCTCAATATGTTTGAATGTGTTGCAGAAAAGGCGAAGATTCCTGCCAAGATCAAAGTTTTAGCTAAATTAGCAAGAGTGAATGCAGCAGCCAAGGCATTTCTTCTTAATAAAATATCAAAACTTAAACTTTTTGAATATACTGTCAGAACGGCGCAAGCTGTTGATGTTATTGTTGGTGGTGATAAATACAATGCCTTGCCTAGAAACACTACAGCTATTATTAACCATAGAATAACTATTGGTGATGACTTTGGTACCATCATGGATAAAGCTTTAAAACATGCTGAGCCTATAGCTATTCAACATAACCTTGGTTTAATCGTTAATGGAACAGAAGTTTTACCACCAACTTCTAATGGTGTAATCAAATTACAGGGCCTTGTTGATACTGCAACTTTACCAGCACCAATTACACCAATTTTTGATGATAAATGGAATCGTTTCACAGGATATATGAGAACATTTTACGAACGCGAGGTATACCCAGAGAAGTTCGAGTCTTCTCAGTATATTATTTCACCGACCTCAATGCAAGGTAATACCGATACCAAGTATTATTGGGCCCTCACAGATCATATCTATAGATCTCAACCGGGTATTACCAATTTGTTTGAAGCGGGTATGCATGGAAACAATGAATGGGTACATATTGATTCCCATCTACAAGTCATTGCATTCTACTACAATTATCTATTAGGTATTTGCTAGTTATTGCTGAATTTTGTAATATTATTTATTTTGAATCATGAACAAATATATGCCCCACATGTAAGAAAACTTCGTTTAAACGGTACATTCTGAAAAGATAACGCTTTCAAGGCTCAGTTTTTAATCATATTCTGGTAAATTTTGAACTGTCTGCAGTCTTTAAAATCTGTCAGAGTATGAAATACTAAAAATTGTACAAAGCATTTTTTATGAGTGTATTCTTGTTGTGTTATAGATTTTAAAATGCTGTTAGTGAAAAAGAAGTGCTAAATAACAATTTGAAAGATGAATAAATGAACGGGTAAAAACAAAAAGAAATAAAACGAATAGAAAAAGAAAGACCCAAAAAATATCAGAAATTAAAATAACATTATCGCAAAAACGAATATAATTTTACCAAATGGATAAAGTTTTTTAGCGCTGGCATCATATACTGAAATCTCGCCAGATGATGGTGGACTGTTAACCGATGTCGATGTTGTAATCTGATCCTTTGGATAGGAATCTTCTACATGTGAAGTGACAGTAATTAACTGTGTGACGTCGTACTCAGTTGATGTTGTGCAGACACTGACTACAGTAGAAGATGTGGTGATAGTCAAAATTGTATCTGTAACAACACTGTTGTTGATAGTTGTGGA
>JAJLVM010000217.1:0-34356 GCA_030570285.1 Pichia norvegensis
AAATTGCCCAATTTTTCAAATTTCGGACTATTCCGCTATACAACAGTGCTACTTACTAATGTATAGCTTGGTAAAGGCGTCATGTTGGTCTCATTTTATAATGGCTCCCACCAAAGTTTTGTTTTCATATAGAAACTAAACTTCAGACCATTACGCTTCATTTTACTATAGCTAATGAGAACCTTTTCTGAATAAATTTCCTTTATACACTAATTAATCTTGATGACTATATTAGTGTCTATATCAGCACCATTCAAACTTATCTTGCCTATAATTTAACACAGTAAGACGCGTTACATAGTACCATAATTAGATATAAAAAGTTAAACTAGTTATTTTTATCATTGGTCTCTGTTGAGTGAAGTTTTACTTCATTTAGTCTGGGTTTTAAAGCTTCAGTGAGATTAGATGTTAAAACAGGTACTAACATATCATCATTTGGGATATTATTCAAGGACTCAAAATTTGAGACTTCATCTCGATTCTCATTGTCTTTGGACATATTACTTTTATCCATGGGAACTTTTTCGTTTTCCCCACCTGCATTTTTCGTAATTTCCACCGCATTTTTTGTTTCACCTTCTTTTAACTCAACAGATCGCATATTATTCGAATCTCCCATTAATTCAATTTGATTAGAATTCAGAATTTTGTCAACTATTTGTCTCACATCGCTAATATCCTGCAACTTGTCCATAAAAAATGCAAGATCAACACGAACTTGTGATTTAACTATTTCGTTAGAAGTTTTAGCACTAATGACAGCACTGTACTTAGCATTCAATATTTTTTCATATTCCTCAAAGATGCGATTCATAATTCCGTTATATTCTTCTTCAGGTAAATATCTTTGAACACTTTTAGCAATAGTTAAAGTTTTTTTCACAATTGATTCCATATATGGGCAAACTTTGAAATCTTGTAAATTTTCATTTTTTAAAAAATCATCAACAGTTAAAGAATTTATGATGGAAGTAGCAGTCTCTTTCATGATTGCAATAAGTTTATCATAAATATCAACAACTTGCTCCATAAACAGACTACGTGATTCCTGAAACTCCTTTTTAATATTTTTTCTGATTTTATCTGTATCCTCACTTTTAATTTTGTTACTTTCAAATTTAGTAAGACAAATTCTTTCAATGTCTAAGACAAGTAAACTCCAAAATCTACAAACTTCACCTGCCAATGCCAAGTGCTTGGTCGTAACGTGTTTTAATCCCGCTGTTTTTGTTGCTTGAGCACCCAAAACTGATTGATGTATCTTCAAGTTCATCAACTTTAATAGTTCAGGAATATAGCTTTGAGAAATAGTATTGGTTATATTACCATTGAAGTAATAAACTATAATCAAGTAATTTTTCAAAATATTAAGTAAATGATTTGTTGATTTTGGTAAAATGTAGTTTTGTCCATGCAAGCTAAGAGTTTTCCTTATGTCAAGTTCGAGATCTACTTGTTTTTTGTTTTGCTCCAATTGAAAGTCCAAGTTCAGGCCATCAAACCATTCATTTTCATCTAAATCACCCGTTGAAGACTTGTAAAATAAATTTAATGTATCCTGACAATATATAGGTAGGCCGTCATCCTTCCATTGTTCCAGTTCAATTACTTCCACGACTCTCTTCAAACAAGCTTTGTGAAAGCTTTGTAGGTAGATAAAAAGCTGTCTGTTAATTAAGTCTCTTAATACAAAGTCATTTACCAAACCTTTCGAAATCAGTTCACAATCTGCTAAAAATCCCGTAGCAAGTTTATGAAACCTAAGAAAATAATCTAGAGGAACTATCACTATTTTTTGTTCTCTAATTTTTATAATTTTGGCAATTCGCTTCTGTATTGAACTAATAGTCATGTTAATGAGTTTTGAAATATCCAAGTTCATCAAAAAGTCCGGCTGTGATTTGAGTATTTTTGGATCAAAATTGTTGAGTGCATCAATAACATTACTAAATAAAAAATCTTTATGAGAAACCAACCTTTTGAATGCTATCGAAAGTTCAGTAAATGTTTTGATTAGCATATCTTCAAATTCTTTTGGGGTCATATTTCTAATCAAATCACTTAAAGCCAATGCATTACTTAGATTATTGGTTATGTTAGTAGATTTTGATTCCGTATCATCATCATCGTCGTCATCATTGTTATTGCGAGCACCATTACCATTATCATCATTAGTATCGTGGTTGTGGGGTAAGTTTGATTTTAAAATATATTTAATTTCGTTATGAAATTTTTCTTCATACAACTTGAAGGCAGATATCAATTCTCCACATCTTGTTAAACCAGTTAAATACTCAATTGTTTTTTCTTTAGTAGATTCGCCAATTCTGTATTTAGAATTAAAATTTTCATCAATATTGATTGGGCATATCAAAACTTGCAAGTATTTATAGCCATCAAGATTTTCATATGCGGATCTTAAATCATCAATCAATGTATTCGTGAATAGTTTTGCAAAAGATTTACCAGTGTCGGTTATTAATCCTGAAAGCTGATGTTTCAAAGGTGAGAGTGCCGGTAATCGATTAAGATCGCTCAGTGGATAATTCCAATCTTTTGTACAATCAGTAATTAGGGCGTTTGGCGGGTAATTACCATTTATCAAGGCAAAAACTGAATCAATCAATTTAAGTGAAGTATTGTAATTACCTTTTAAATTCTCTTCTTCAGCTTTATCTGCTTGAGTCAAAATTAATTTTATTTGAAATAAAATTTGATTAAACTTTTCAATATTTTGATATTTTTTGATTGATCCAAGAAGCTTTTTGAAGGATAAAAATTTAGTGTCTTTGAATGTTATAAATTTATTATCCACTATTTGTAATTTATTTTTTAAAATGTTGGAAGAATTTGTAATTTTTTTAAGGTCATCTAAGGCAGAGAAGAAACTATCGCTTGAGTCAGAAATTTCTTTGATTAAATTGACCTCTACTATATCAAGATACAAAGACAATTTTTCTTGTAAATTATCATAATCTATTGAAGAAAGGAGATCATTTGAATTTGATTGATTTGATTTATCCATTGAAATTATTTGATTGAATATTCTAGGATTATCCAGTCTAAACTGTTTTTCAAAATATATTTGTGGAATGTGCTTTAAATTATTTTTATCTAAAGCTGCTTCTTGTTGTTCGTTGGTTACAGTATTTAAAGATCGAAGAGTGTTGATGGTTAACGATTTTGAGTTACTAAATTCGTAATAATATTCACTTATCCCATCCAAATAATCTGAAAATGCTGTATATGGAATGCTATCAACATGAGTGAGTTTAATGGAAGGTATATCTTTTGTTGTGGGTCCATTAAGTGATATGACTGTGGAAGATGAATTAAGTGATAACAAATTAGTTGTTGTAGATTTGCGTTTGTAATTTACATTTTGAGTTAGATTGAATATTGCATTTGGTAACAAATCAGAGGAAAGTATATCATCGTTATCCTGATCGTTTGTGTTTATGTCGGTATAAGTTCCTGAGTTATTATTTTTTGATGTAGTTATATCAAAGTCTGTTGAATTAAGAAAATCGTCGTTGTTGATTGTTGAGTTGTTAACAAATGAAGATGAAGCAATCGATATATTGGAAACACTTCCAGACCGAGAATGGAATGCTGACATTCTATAATCAGTATAGATACCAATTGCACTTTGTACAAATAAGTTATTTGAAAGTACTGAATCCAGCAATGATTGCGGACAAAATCCGGTCTTTTCAAGTCTTGCTTAAAGTTAAGCAAGCGCCAAGTAAATATTACAGAGGGCTCGAGTTCGAATCCAGCAATAGGAATATTAACTGAATTCGCATTCTTCAAATAAATTTGTAGAGAAATGTATGTCGCAAATAAGGCAACACCGAGATGAACACTTACCGATCACCTACAGCATCCACAGATCCCCTAAGAACCTCACAACAACACTTCAACACTGAGTTGAAAGAAGTTGATTCATAGCGGGCGGTTCTTCCTTCCCTTCCCTTCCCTTCCCTTCCCTTCCCTTCCCTTCCCTTCCCTTCCCTTCCCTTCCCTGCACGTTCCAAACCTAGGAGGCTCAGCAACAGTCCGAAGGCTCAGTTTCCTGACAGACTCTGTCTGAATCGATTTTTGGCCCAAATGTTCGCGAATCTTCTTCTTGTTCTTGTTGACACGTAATCACATTTCCCACTGAGGTTGACGTGTCGAAAAATGGGTTCCTCGCTGGGAGACCGACCGATTCGCCCGTTGTGGGGGGAGGGGGTTCTGGCAACGTCGATGGGAAGACCGGGAATACACTAATTGTAGGACTTACGTGTTTTATATTTGGTGTTTTGGCTTTCATTTCATTCTTTCGTTCTTTTCCTTTTTCCTTTCCTTCAATTACCCTAGCAGGTTGTTTCTTAAGTCTCCATAAATACAGTTAAAGTTTAAACTAAAGTTAACAATTGAAAAATGGTAGGATTTAAAAAGTCTCCATTAACAACGACAGCATTTTTCATTTATGCTGTCTTATTATTCCTTTTACCATTTGCTTCTCAGAATTTAGCTACAGCAGATTCTGAAAACTATGGTACTGTTATTGGTATTGATTTAGGTACTACTTATTCATGTGTTGGTGTCATGAAGAACGGTAGAGTTGAAATTCTTGCTAATGATCAAGGTAATAGAATTACACCTTCTTATGTTGCCTTCACTGAAAATAATGAAAGATTAGTTGGTGATGCTGCAAAGAATCAAGCAGCTTCAAATCCTCATAACACAGTTTTCGATATTAAGAGATTAATTGGTCAAAGATTCAGTGATAAGGTTGTTCAAAGGGAAATCAAACATTTACCTTATAAAATTATTGATAAAGATGATAGACCAATTGTTGAAGTCGAATTTAATGGTGAAACAAAACATTTCACTGCTGAAGAAATTTCTGCAATGATTTTAGGTAAAATGAAATCAATTGCTGAAGATTATTTAGGTAAAAAAGTTACTCATGCTGTGGTTACTGTTCCAGCATACTTTAACGATGCCCAAAGACAAGCAACTAAAGATGCAGGTACAATTGCAGGTTTAACCGTTTTAAGAATTGTTAATGAACCAACTGCCGCTGCAATTGCTTATGGTTTAGATAAAGGTGATGAAGAAAGACAAATCATTGTTTATGATTTAGGTGGTGGTACTTTCGATGTTTCTCTTTTATCAATTGCAGGCGGTGCATTCGAAGTTTTAGCTACTTCTGGTGATACTCATTTAGGTGGTGAAGATTTTGATTATAGAGTTGTCAGACATTTCATTAAGATTTTCAAGAAGAAGCACAATATTGATATTTCTAACAATCCAAAGGCATTAGCTAAGTTAAAGAGAGAAGTTGAAAAGGCAAAGAGAACTTTATCCAATCAAATGTCGACTAGAATTGAAATTGATTCATTTGCTGATGGTATTGATTTCTCTGAAACTTTAACAAGAGCTAAATTCGAAGAATTGAATATGGAATTGTTTAAGAAAACTTTGAAACCAGTTCAACAAGTTTTAGATGATGCTAAGGTTAAGATTAGTGAAATTGATGATATTGTTTTAGTTGGTGGTTCTACAAGAATTCCAAAAGTTCAAGAATTACTTGAAAAATTCTTTAATGGAAAGAAAATTTCTAAAGGTATTAACCCAGATGAAGCTGTTGCATATGGTGCTGCAGTTCAAGCTGGTGTTTTAAGCGGTGAAGATGGTGTTGAAGATATTGTTTTGATTGATGTTAATCCTTTAACTCTTGGTATTGAGACCACAGGTGGTGTTATGACAACATTAATTAAGAGAAACACACCAATTCCAACTAAAAAGTCTCAAATCTTCTCAACCGCAGTTGACAACCAAAACGCTGTTCTGATTCAAATTTACGAAGGTGAAAGAGCAATGGTTAAGGATAACAACTTATTAGGTAAATTCGAACTTACTGGTATCCCACCAGCTCCAAGAGGTGTCCCACAAATTGAAGTCACTTTCACCTTAGATTCTAATGGTATTTTAAAGGTTTCTGCTGTTGATAAGGGTACCGGTAAATCTAATTCTATTACCATTTCTAATGACAAATCAAGATTAACTCAAGAAGAAATCGATAGAATGGTTGAAGAAGGTGAAAAATATGCTGAACAAGATGAAGAATTAAGAAAGACAATTTTAGCCAAGAATGAATTAGAAAATCAAGCTGTATCCATTAAGAATCAATTGAAGAGTGACGATGAAGCTGATGATACTAACTGGACTCTCAAATTAGATGCTGATGATAGAGAAACACTTTCTGAAGCTGTTGAAGAGGCATTAAATTTCATTGAAGAAAATGGCGAAACTGCTTCTCTCGAGGAATTTGAAGAAGAAAAGGAAAAATTAATGAAAGTAGTCAACCCTCTAGTTGCTAAATTATACGGTGGTGCTGCAGGTGAAGCTGATGGCTCTTATGATGATAATGAAGAAGATGAAGAAGATGACTGGGATCACGATGAATTGTAATGATGCTACTATATATATATAATAACTCAGCAGATTTCTTAATAGAAAGGAAATAAAAAAATTCTTTTTATTGATTTTTTCTTTACATTACACTTGTTTAAGTAATTGTAATTTTCATTTCTCTGGTTTGTTTGTGTAATATCCTTTCTATAAACCGTTTGTTAAATTTAAAAAAAAAAAATCCTTTAAATTGTCAATATCACGTGATTGACACTTATTAGTGCACGTGATATCTACTTGTCTCATATACATTTTTTTGTGATGGATAGTATTGATATGTGAAGTGAATTTTTAGGCCATGTTATTTATCTGTTGCGATCCTAAACTTAACGAGATCTTTGAACTCACTTAGCCAAAGATAAACAATAAGAAGCAGGAAAACTTAGCTTATTCAACTAATACAATTATCTAGCTATTAATTGTAATAATTTAATGATGGTTCTTGATGCAGATGGTGCAATAGTACAGGATAAGGATTTTGGGGCAGATGATATAATCGAACTCCGACTTAAACCGCAGAAAACAACGTTTAATTTTCCTAATGATGATACAAGACAACTTCAGGCTCATAATGAAAAGGATAGTATGTCTCAAGAGTGTAAGAGCGAGAAGAAAGGAAGTGAAATTGGAATAAATCAAGATCAACCAATAAGTAAAGAAGATGCCATTAATCAAAAGAAGAGGAAAGCAACTAATTCTGGAGGATCCTGTGGTTTTAAATTGAAAGAGAAACCACCAAGTGTGAGTACAATTGATGTTGAAGAATTGCTCGAACGTATAAGGAGGAAAGATATGATGAATATGACAGGACTTGAGAGTATGTCAATACTTTCATGGTTTCTTGAAAAAATGATATGGATTACGGAACTGATTGATAATGAGAAGATAAGCGAATTAGAAATTAGTGAGTTGTTGTTTGGTGAATTATTATGGAAAAATATAGTTGATAAAGAATTTGATATAGATAATGATGAAGTCGATAGAGTTATACTAGATGAATTGAGGAATAGGAAAGATAAATATAACAATCGACGGAAGTTAGAAATGATAAGTAAATCACAGGAAGAGCTGGGTGTTTCATTGAGGAAAAGTTCGATGATTTTAAGTAATTTTGAAGATAATGATATAACGGAGACAGATCTTGAAAAATTTGTTCATGAAGAGATTGGCAGTTATGAGAAATGCTGTACAAATATTGAAAATTTAAACTTTATTCATAAGAAATTTTATTTAAAAGTTGAACCTAAAATTGGATTAATTAATTATATTGATAGGATTAATGCAAATTTAGATATAAGTGCAGCAGTTGGTTTATGTACTGGATGGTTTTTATTTAAATTTTTATTCAATTTAAGGTGTGATGAATATTTGAGTGATGGATCAAAGTTTAATAATAATGATAATAATGATGATATAAAATTATCCATGAGATCTTTACCACTTTCACTTGGATCGAGTTTTGAAGAGACTAATTCAAGTTTTAGTTCTATATCGGATTCAAATTCAGAAGTTTCTGATGAAATAAATGTTATGTCTCAAGGGATGAATCTTGATGATTCATCAACTTCAATTATTTCAAATACTGATAATGATTCAAGTGATAAATTTTATAAAGATGATAAATTCAATAGTTTTAAGAAAGTTTCAGTTGCTGAAGTTAATAAAAGGAATGCATTTAGACTTTTACTTTCATCTATACGTATAGCCAGTAAGTTGATTGAGGATAAGAATTTTAAACAAGGATATTATTGTAAAGTTACAGGATTACAAAAAGTTGAAGATTTATTCCGTTTAGAATTAGCATTAGGATATGGACTTGATTGGGAATTATTTGCTAATGAACATACGTTATGGAGATATTTACTTCATATGAAATGTTTACGAAATGCAGTGGAGATAATTGAAGAAAGGATTAGTCATGAAAATATTTAATAGTTTTTTTATACTTAAATGTAAGGTAAAGAACCAACCCTGAATAAGTGCAAGAGAAGGTAAGGCAGTGCAAAATTTGATGTTGTGCGCGCTATGGAAAAAATTATCGTATAAAAGAGGAGAGTGTCCCCTCAAATTTTCCACTTATAAATCTCTTCTTTTTCATATCATTTCAGCAAACACAAAACTACTATTGCTTTTGAAAAGATTTAAAGTGATGAATTTTTGATTTCTTATATGTTTTTTCTGGCATCTCTAATGTTAGGGCAATCTCAAAAGGATTGTTCAATGAATACAACCCTTGACTCGAATCTGAAAATTAAATCTTCAAAGCAATTTATTAGTTTACCTACTACTTAATTATGTATACATCGTTACTGTAAAAAAGCCACATCTTGAATTTTCATTGGTGCTCTCCGTTGATGTACTAATATACTATGAACGGTATCAAATGGTAAACCAGAAAAAATGACATGCAATATCCAAACTTAGACTGTTTAGACAAGTCATTGGACAATTGCGATTTTATTTTATTTTATTTTATTTTAATTTATTTTATCTTTCAAGGTACCCAAAGTTCACCAGCTGTTGGTTTCCTGAACTCATGTGGAGAAACTATTTCTGGACTTTCAGAATTTTGGTTCTCCTTTTCAGGTTTTGATTTTGTAATAGGTTTCTTTTTGGAATTTTTATTCCCTTTACCTTTTTTGCCTTTACCTCTATTAGTGTTGGATTTTTTAGATTTTTTAGATTTATCAAGGGCAGTTAATTCATCAGGAGATGTGAATGTATTTGTTATAGGATCAAATAATACTTTCTTGCCTACAATAGGACTTGCAGAACGTGTTAATGATTGATTTAAACCGGTAGCAGTTAATTCTGATAACAATTCCAGTTCCTTTTGAACTTCATTAACATTCTTCACAAACAAACCAAAACTTTTAAGCCAAATAGATGTTGTAGTATCTTCACAAATGATAACCCAATCAATTTTCTCCTTATTTTTTTTATCTTTATTTTCAATATACTGCTTTTGAACACAAGATCTAATAAGATATTTCAATCTTATTGGGACTTTTGCCTTTTCTGAGCTATTATTAATGTCATTAATGTAGTTAATGTTATTGTTGCTGCTATTTTCACGATTTAAAGGTAATGACATGTTAAAAGTACCAGGGATATTATTACCGAAAACTCCGACTACTTTACGACCATTTTCATGATTGAATTGACCCATTCTTGAAGAACCATTTATTGGAGCTGGTAGATCAGATAGTAAAGGAGTTGACCTACGGTATCCTGAAGTTATTTTCCAATCCGGCCCTGTATTATCTTCATTTTCCAAAATAAAAGTTACACTGTAATTACTAGGTTTAGAATTGATTGAATTATCTTGATATTTTCTTTGCTGTTTGTTGTGTTTCATAAGATTGTAACTTTCAAAATCCGTTACGTCATCATTGGAATTAAGCTGACGTGAATCGTTACTATCATTATCACTAAAATTTATCTCATTATCATCATCATTATCATTATCACTATCACTAAAATTTATCTCATTATCTGTGTCATTAATATTTAAAACTGAAAAATCCATTGAAGATATTTGATTATCGATAAATTTAATACTCTCTCTGACATTAGCTGAAATTGAATGATTGAAAACTTTTTTCAAAAACTCCAATTCCTTTAAAGTATAAATAGGAACATAAAATACCAAATCTGCATGGAGTGTACCAGAACGAGCTGCATCAACCCATTGTTTTATTTTCCCAATCCCACCATACACAAGAGCACTCGGGTCAAGAATGTATCGTTTAACAGGATGTTCATTACTTTCATTATTCACAGACATATCTAGTGAAATGGTGTAGTATTCCAAATGTTAACAGAGTATGTTCTACTCTCCTTACCCTGTAGAAATAAGCACGATTCGTGACCTACTAATCATGTTCTGGCGTTAATCTCTCTATGATCCAAGTTCTTTCCAGTGTGAGTGAGTGAGTGAGTGAAAATCCCACGTGACCACCCGCGACAGAAAAGCGTGTTGTGCCACAACAGCACACTCTGTCGCGTGGCTGGTGAAAATGGGGGAAAACTCTGTCTAGTGGCGCAGCAATCAAACGGAGATTAATCCCCAGTACCATCCCTCCTACTTCCCCATCAGAATCCCCATTTCTTCCCCCCGCTACCGCCCGATAGCGCCCGTGAGTTGACACAATTGTCCCCCGGGACACAGGCCCGTTTCTCGTTTCCGCCCCGCGCCCGCTTCGCTTCGCTGCCGGCGCAGTGTCCAGCACAGTTACAAAGACAATTCACTGTAATGATGATATGATGGTGCTGAATTGCATCAGTTGTTTCAAGACGCAATCACAGTGCTTCTCAATTTGAAGTTTTTCAAATTATAGTTTATCTTCTTTCTGCTGCCACTGGCAAGTTATAATATTCTCCTTATAACATCCGCCTTTGCTTGATTAGACCTTATTATTTAGGTTTATTAAAAAAATCCCCTCACCCATTCCAATCTTATACACTTTTACTTCAAATTTAGCCAAATTAAAATATTTTCAAAAATAAAAAATATAAAAAATTCAGCATTTTCAACTTTAAACTAATCAATATTAATCAATCATGGCACTGTCAAAGAAAGAATATAAGATTATTTCACTTCTTGTAATTGACACCGCTTTCTTCCTATTGGAAATCATCGTTGGTTATACTGTCAATTCATTGGCTCTTATTGCCGATTCTTTCCATATGCTTAATGATATAATCTCTTTGGTTGTCGCATTATGGGCAGTTAGCGTTGCTAAAACTAGAACAGCAGATGGTGAATATACCTATGGTTGGCTGCGTGCTGAAATCCTTGGTGCTTTGATTAACGCTGTCTTTTTAATCGCTTTATGTTTTACTATCTTCATTGAAGCAGTTCAAAGATTACTGGATCCTCCAGTTATTACTAATGCCGTTTTAATACTTGTTGTCGGATCATGTGGTTTGTTATCTAACATTGTTGGTCTTTTCTTATTCCATGATCATGGCCATTCTCATGGTGGTGGTATTGAAGGTGGACATTCTCATTCTCACGGTGCTGACGATGAGGAAAACCTTATTGTAGAATCTAGCCACAACCATGAACATGAAAATGGTCATTCTCATGATCACGGCCACATTCATGACCATTCTCATGCTCAAGAACATATCGATGCTCACCCTGTGAGACCAAGATCAAAATCTATTTACTCAAAGCATGCAACTGCTGAAAATACTCCTTTACTACAATCAGATTCAAGTGATGATTTACGTAAAGTTATGCCTTCTTATGTTGTCAACCATTTAAATTCTTCATCAGATTCAAATCAACAAAAGGATTCATCTCCTAAGAAGAAAAATAAACATAACAGTGGTTCATTAAATATGCAAGGTGTTTTCTTACACGTTCTTGGTGACGCTTTAGGTAATGTTGGTGTCATTGCAACTGCTTTGCTAATTTGGAAAACGGATTACTCTTGGAAATATTATTTCGATCCAATAATTTCTTTAGTCATTTCATGCATCATTTTCTCATCAGCTTTGCCATTATGTAAACGATCATCAAGAATCCTACTTCAAGGTACACCATTAACAGTTGAAACTTCAGATGTTATGAAAGATGTTTTATGTATACCTTCAGTTTTAGGTGTTCACGATTTCCATATTTGGAATTTAACTGAACGTTTATTAATTGCTTCACTTCATGTTGAATTAGATTGTTCACCTGAAAATTTCTTACAAGTTGCAACAGATATCAAAACTTGTTTACATGATTATGGTATTCATAGTGCAACTATCCAACCGGAATTCTCAGCTTTCTACGAAAAGCAAAAAATGTTACCAACTTCTTACTCTTCAATAAATTCCCACTCTTTAACTACGAATCATAATAAAAATCATAATTTGTTATCAGATTCTGCATTTAATATCTCTTCAACTCATCTCAATGAATTGAATAATTCTACAAATCCAACTGGTAGTAGTGGTATTCCTGAACAACATTCAAATAAAGATTTCCATTGCTTGGTAGATGCTCGTGCTAATTGTACAACTGCTGATTGTTTAAAATGATTTTTTTATAGCATGCAAATTAAAACATCTCTTTTGTTTATCCTATATAGTAAAAAAAAAAAGATAACATTGATTATAAAGAAAAAATTAATAAAAAAATACACCCTTTTACCATTCAAGACTTTCAGCCCAATTAACTCTCTTATTATTACTTAAATTGTAACTTTCATTACCTCTTGGCCTCTTGGTTCCAATATTATTATAATTATTTTCACAATTCTCTTTATTTTCAGCCTCACTCTCATTTCGTTTCTCAAACCGGTGCTTCTCCCTCAATGAATAAAATCCTTTGAAATTATTTGCACTTATGTTTAATCTATTGCTATTCCCTGTACTCAAAATCTCACGGTATTCACTCAGTTTGTGTGGATATTTATTTATTTTTACATTGTTTTTTTCCTTCAAATTGGTTCTTGCCTTAATCCCTCGTATAATTGCACTCTTTCTTACTCCATTAATTGTCGGCCCATTTGTAGGTATATTCACTAATTCTGTTACTTTTTCAGGTACTGGTATTCCAACACTATTTTGCGCATTGATCTCAGTAGCATATTTAGTAGCATCGTCTAACGATCCATCACTCGATTCAACAACTAAATTTAATAAATTCTTTGGTATAGGTTTAATCGCTGGCTTCAGATTATTAACAAATATACGATGATGAGGCTCACACTTCGTGGAATCTTCTTTAATCTCTTCAATAATAGGAGCTTTTGTGCATAATGTCTCATCAGATCCTCGTGATGTATTAGGACTCTTTAATTTAGTATCAGAATAAATCTTTAATGGTATTCCAGATTTCCCAAATTCAGGTGATGCACTTCGACTTGATCGGTTTCCTTTATTAGTACTTAAGACTTTACTGAAAGGATCATATAATGACGGTATCTGTGATATCATGTTGGTGGATTTATCTTCATTTGAAAAATTAAAGTCTAGTTCTAATTCATCATTCTCTGTCTCTGCATCAGAATCCCATGTATTGGATCTCATTACACAATCCAATTCCAAGTCATCAATTAATTTCTTATTCTCTAGAAAATCAAACTTTATGGGATTAGAAAGATCAAGTAAATTCATAGATTTTGTTATACCTGAAGTTAATTCACTTGCAGATTTCATATTAGATGTAACGGACTTCAAGTAGGAATTAAAATCAAATACCGGTGAAGACACTCCTCCTGGAATCATTGAAAAAATAGATGAGCTCTCATTCGAAGTAGCAAAATCAAGAGAAAATGTCCTGTTTGCATCATTGGTATCTTTTGTGGGCTCTAAATCACCAAATAAATTGCCATTGGTGTTTGGGAAACTATACTCTCTGTTACTAGCAATAACATCAATAATACGTTTTGGTGGTTTTAAAACAGGGAAATTTATTAAAAGATTATCACTGTCATCAACTCCTCCAAATTGAAAATCATCCAACATACTGCTCTTTTGATTGTTGAATTTTAAAGGTTCCCTGTTCCTTAAATGGATATCATTCAAATTGATTGTTCCATTTGAGTGCGATCTTTTATGTGTTTTTTTAACTGGTGATGACATTGGTCTCTTCTTTGGTAGGAGGTTAGGTATAAACATGTTAGATTCACTGTTTATAAATGGCGATTTGAAAATTGTTTGTTTCTTATCTTTCTTGTTATTTTTACTTAGGGGACTATGATGGTCTCCTGGTCCAAAATTCCCTTGATCCATTGTTGATTGAAAAAGGTCTCCTGGTACCAACTAGAGTTAACACTTAATAATTTGAAGTAACTGTATACTCCTGCAATAAAGCCAAGCAAGTTATGTCCCGTGAACGCAATAACAAGTTACTTTTGCTTTTAGTGGTTGTCGTCACAAACGGCAATTTGAAAAAGATTATCTTGTGCCAAAATGAAGAGGGCATGTTTATGTTTTTCCCAATGCGGTAATCCGGACATTTATTTTTTCCTTCTTTTCTCAACGAAAAAAAGGTCAAGAGCCAAGCCTCCCAACTTTATTTTTTTGCTTCCGCGAATAGGGTCTTCTTTTTCTCTTCTCAAATTTGCCTTGAAATCTACAACACTGCAATCATGCTCCCTTTTTGCTCTCTTTTAATTCCACAGAACTAAATTATGTCGTACTTTGCTGAAAATGGATCTATTAGAGGACTAACTAAAATATTTGATAATATTCATGTTCCTGTACTCTTTACGCATGTACAACAAGACCCTGAAACAAAGGAAAATGCAGATTTAGAGGCTGTGGAGTTTGTAGAGTTCTTAGAACCTGCGGAACCTGTAGAATCTATGGATAACGTAGAAGGCACCGTTTTAAGCAATAACAAAGAAGTAGCCAATGATAATATTGAAAAATCAGTAACCTTAGCTTTAAGCATTTTTGAGAATGAAAAAAATGAAACAACAGTACCAGATGAGACTAACGTTTATAAACACTTGAAAGAATACCCGATAGTAAACTCCTGGGTACAAATTTTTCATTGGATCCCACTTCCAAAAGTTTTACGTCCTGCTTTAATGAAAATTGCTTATTCAACCTCTCTTGCCCCTTATACTATTACCGTTGATAACTTTTTAGTATCCAACTTGAATAGCTTGGATTCTACCATTCCAGGTTTACGCACACTTAGGATGAGAGATATCAGAAATGTTATTTTGGATAGACCAATTAAAAGTATTATAGCCACAACAGGCAAATCAATTAATCAGATTAATGATGTAACAGAAAAGTATTTAGTGACGCCTTCGAGAAACGGTATTCATCAAATGCGTGTCCTCAGGGGTGGCTATCTACCTATGATAGGTAGCGAACCACTTATTCGAAGTCAAATCAACCCAATAATTAAGCAAGTTAATGAACGTTTGGCAAAGGATATTAGTAGATATATAAGCTCCAGAGATTTAAATTTAGAAATAGATAAAGAAGTGCCAATCAATTATGTTTATTTGGACACCAATGATAATGAAATTAGTCATACGGTTCATTTGATCAATAACGCAGTATTAAGATTAAGACCGGTTTTATTTGAACGATTAGAGCAATTAAATAAACTACCAAAAAATTCAGCAAGGTATGTATCTGCAATATATGAAGACTCTAAGGCTAATAGAGGTGATGGGCGAATGGTTGTTATTTTGGCTTCGTTGGAAACAATCAGAAAGCTATCTATTGAAGGCTGGACATCTGTAACCTCTTCTGAGTTTACCAACTTTATTACATCAAATCCAGCTTTTGATGAAAAACTTTCAATTGTTGAAGAGGCTGGTAAAGAAACAGGTTTGATTGAAGCTCCCAATGAACCTAATAATGAATCATAGATCATAGATTACATGAAGAGGCTCTTGTAAAAGATACATTTTACACTTAAACATAAATTACAACTTTATACAATACACAAATATTTAGACTATTAATTATTAAGACAAAGCAAAGGCTGATTCAGTCAAAATGCTTACAACAATTTAAAACTTGGGAGCGACATTCCAATTGTGTTTAAAACTTCTTAATTAAGATACAAAGTAATCCTGGTATCATTAGTCAGACTTGGTTCTAACTATGTAGTCTGTATTTACTTAAAGGGAAACTTTCTACTTAAAGCTGTTATAAAGCTACCGTGTTCTCTTCATTTGAGTTGATTTTGCGCATTGCGTTGATTTTGCCTTATCTGAGACATTTACGCCGATAAGAATATCATATCATTACACCAAATCAATTGCAACGCAAAATTAACGCTATTTGAAGCAATCAATTTATAATATAAAGTAAACTAAATCCAGCAAACAGAAGACACTGGTTATTTAGTTTTCTTTGCTTTCAGGCATCTTTTATCAACAAAAAAGAATACATATTACAGAAAAGATGGTTTGTTTATGTTCTTCTACTCCAGCATCTCTCCCAGAAACGACTACAAATTGCCCATGTGCAGCTAAATGTATTTGCTCTAGATCAAATACAGGATGCAGCTGTAAGAATGGTAATTGCTGTTGTGAAAATGGTAATTGTTCGACAAAAATTGAAAGTGAAAAGGCATGTAAATGCTAGTTAAGTATTATTTAGCTTTTATAGTTTAATACTTTTCTGTCATACTATATCAATCGATTAAACTTTTTTTATAACTTCGCAGCCTAAAACATTCCAAACTATTATATAGCTAATCAAGAGTTCATACCCCAACCGTATAGTGATGCTTTAAAGTAAGTGTGTCAACGTTAGAGTACTTTTTTTAATTGTGCGATTTTAAGCCGATTCGATTTTAGCAGGTCTGCCCGGACATATTTATCTAACTTTTTACAACGATTGTCACTTGCAACGTATACTACTAATAACTTCAATTAATGGCAGTTTCATTGAACGGTCCTGACAATATTTGGACTACTACACGAGATAATATAGCTCATATTGGAGATGAATTGAATGCAAATCAGCAAATTGTGCGATTAGAAGATACTTACCAAAAGTTCATGAACTCAAATCATGTATTTTGGGTGAAGTACAGAAACATTTCTGATAAATTAAGGAAAATATTTAACTCGGTGAGAATATTTGACATAACAATCATAAATTATGGAATTCTGTCAATGTTTGGGTACCTTTTGGTACGTTTAACTTTGCATTATCACCAACTATATACGAGATCCTCCCTTCTGGCAACAATAGCAACAAACATTGTTTTATATGGAATTTCAGATGCTCTTGCACAAAGTTTGTCTCAGTTTTTTGAGAGTAATCACCCACGACGTTGGTTTACGTATCACGGTGATGATTTGTTCAGTCCACATTCACGTTCCACTGCTACAACCATTACATTAACGAATGACGTCAGTAGAACAGCTTCTGAGGAAGAGATTAACGTCTTTGTTGATTACGGAGATGATGATGCAGATGGGATGATGGGTGCTCAACCATACGATCCTCATGGAAATATTAGTAACTACCAACTAGACTCTCAATTGAGTGAATTTGATTTTAGACGGTTTTTTGGGTTTGTTACATGGGGCTTTGTTATGGCATTTATTCAAGTTCTGTGGTATATGTTTTTGAATGCAATGTTTAACGATATGCCTACTATGGTCTCAGTTTTAGAACGTGACTTGACAGATCAATTACTGTTTTCGCCGATTTCTTTAGCTTGCTTTTTTGCTTATACTACTATAATCATTGAAGGTAAGACTGTTGAAGAATATAAGGATAAGATGTATAAGATTTACATCATGACATATGCCGTCAGTTTTAGTGTATGGTTTCCTGTACAATTTATCAATTTTTCAATAATGCCCAAAAAATTTCAAGTCCCCTTCAGTTCCAGTGTTGGTGTGATATGGAACTGCTACTTATCCTATAGCAATGCCAAATCTAATTCCAACTAGAGGATGTCTATTATTCACTATATCAAGCTTTGCATTTGATTTGTGGAGCTGAGCCTTCTGGTGAAAGGAATATTGATGTTGTTAAATTGCCCCGTTTGCCCAAATAAGTTTCTTGAAATGACTGTCTGGTCTTGTTTAGCATCGATTGGACTTGTTCTACCTTGATTAACAAGCATGACTGTTGTGGATGCTATCAATGTTGTTACGCCTCAAAGTGCACTAGGTAATGAGGATAAAATTAATGTCGATACCGTTATCACAAAAGGCGATGAGGAACTAGGTTTAGAGGAATCTGAAAGTGAGGATTCAGAGTATGAAAGTGATAGCACTGGAGAATTGATTTGCTCTTTAAGCACTGAATCTTCAGATGATACTGAAAACAAGGAAATGAATGTTCCAGATAGCTTTTACGTGAACGAAAACAGTGAATTTGATGAAGAGGATGACCTGACTTTGAATGGATCTTTGGAAGAGATACAGGAATATGATTATCATTACAATTTTTCTTCTGCCCTTGACAGGTTAGAACAGAATGATATAGGTCTAGTCTGCTGTCCGATTCAAAAAAGGCTTCAGGCTTATAAGCATGGTGCAAATTTTACAATCATGTGTGTTGGTGAATCTGGTGCTGGTAAAACATCATTTATTAATACTTTATTTGACTCGATGTTGATGGAGAAGCAAACTTCATATTCCAGCGGCAACCTTGCAAAACAAAATCCCGGAAAAACCACCACTATCAATCATCATAAACTGGATTTGATTGAAGATGGTTTTAAGTTGAGACTTAATGTAATTGATACTCCAGGATTTGGTGATTTTATTGACAACAAGCACTGTTGGTACCCTATCACTAGATATATTGACGAACAGTATAGAAGATTGGTATACCAAGAGAATCAACCAGATAGGAAAACCCTAACACATAACGAAGTTCATGTATGTCTTTATTTTATTTTACCAACTGCTATTGGTCTCAGTCAACTTGACATTGATGCAATGAGAAATTTGTCAACCAGAGTTAATTTAGTACCAATTATTTCTAAAGCTGATGGTTTTACAAATGAGGAAATTACTACTTTCAAACAGAGAATTAGGAATACTTTGAAAGAAGAAGATATTCAAATTTGTGAACTAATGGATGAAAAATCTAGAATCAAAACTTTAATTAATCAAATGCCACTTTCAATTATCAATTCAATTGAAAAACATACAAATAAAGATGGTGATATTGTTCGTGGCAGAAAATACAGTTGGGGAGTTAGTGAAGTTGAAAACAAGGATCATTGCGATTTTCTCTTATTAAGGGACTTTCTTATAGAAAGTTACATGGGTGATTTAATATCATCAACTGAGAAATACTACCAAAATTACAGGAAAGATTTTATGAAATATAGACTTTTTAAAGCAATTAATCTAACCCTTGATGAAACTGAAATGGATAGTATGGGTATTAAAGATTTTAACAAAGAGGTTATAGTTCCAAGTAGCAGAGGCAGTTGGAGAAGTATCAGTAAATATAATTCACCAAGTCATCCGAATTTGGATGAGTTAATTGATGTTAAAGATTCTATATCGGTTCTTCAGATTTTGAATAGAATTACTTTACCTGAGACAGAAAAGGAATTGGTTGAATTGAATCCATCATACTTGGAGATGGAAAAATATGTAAAGAAGAAGTTTACTGTTGTTGTTCAACAACAAAACCAGAAGTTTAAGGATTGGAAGAGAACCTTATACGAAAAGCAAGACAAGTTTAATAAAGATATTGAACAGGTACACCAAAGACTGGTCAATTTGCAAGAACACGTAAAGAGCTTAGAAAATTTGTAAGCCTATGCAGCTTAGTCTTTAAAACATAGGTAATTTGTATACTTTGCTAGAGAAATAATAGAATGAATAAAAACATGCAGCACGTGATTGGTGTCACGTGCTTTTGCTTCACCGAATTGGGAAGAGTTTTTATACCGCATGTGGAGAGTGTGACTGGGGTTTGTGTTTTGCGTCGGTGGGCGGATCTGTGGTGTGCGGAGCGCGGGTGCCGGGATGGAATTCAGACTCGACGAGGAAGGCCTCTGGATTCTCGCTGCGAGAGGGTAACGGGATTTTTCAATGATATAGCAAAAAATAGTATAGGAATAACAGGAAATCCAGCATTATAGATTCTAGCTGATCAGGACAACCTAGTAGATACATATACACCATGATTATTCCAAAGGCTGACAGAAAGAACATCTTCATGGCATTGTTCAAGGGTATGTATTCATTAAATCTGAAACTTCAAATACAAAATGACATTAATGTTTAATCGATTCAACAAAATTTAGATAAAAAGTCTTGATGTTTACTCATGTTTGTTAATATTAATGTTGATATCAATTTGTTTGAAACATATACTGAATGATTCTCAACTGTTGGCGTTTTATTGCTGATTGTTTTGAGCTGAATGAAACTGTTTAATTAAAAGCGACATGTTGAATACTGAAATTCCACTAGATCTCCATTATCTCTAAGATTTTAATATATTAACAATTACTCATTGGAAACATCTAATACAAACTAACTGTTGAATTGACTTTTGAAATTTCCATCAATATAAACCACCTATCCGAATATATTACTAACAACCTTTTTTTATTATTTTACAGACGGTGTCTTAGTTGCAAAGAAGGATTTCGAAATCCAACACGAAGCACTCAATGTCAAGAACTTATACGTCATCAAGGCTATGCAATCCTTAACTTCTAAGGGTTTCGTTAAGACCCAATTCTCATGGCAATACTACTACTACACCTTAACTGACGAAGGTCTTGAATTCTTAAGAGAATTCTTAGGTGTCCCAGAGGGTATTGTTCCAGCTACTTTAATGGAACAACCAATTCCACAAAGAGAACAACCACAAAGAAGAAGATTCAACAACAACAACAACAACGGTGGTTACAGAAAGAGAGACAGAGATTAAATCTTTTAATCTTCATCTAATATCTATATCTTCATAATTTCCTTTGTTTAATACGATAAGTAAAGTAAAACACAAAACTTAATAAACTCGTTATCTCTTGATCTAAAATATTAAATAATTCAGTATAAGCATCTATTAACCCGCTTCGATTAGCATTTTTATCATCAAATGTGCTGCTGATGTAGTTTCCCTTACTAAGTTAATGAAGTTGTTTGATTCATATTGGTCATAGGTCCATCAATGATACGTTTATTTCGTGTTACGCTACAGAATTATTTTATTTTAATCTTCGCAATTCACTTTTAAAAATCCAGTAAAAACATCATTATCTTTAAACACAAAGTTAGTTATCAAAGATATCATATAATTATACATAATCTAGTATGTTCTCAAGGTCTAAAAACAGACCATTAGAGCTTAAACTAGAGGATAGTAATTATGCTCCTGCTCCTAGCCCGCAATCCATACAATCGCAGCCCGCTGTGGGTCAAAAACCACATGCCCATACATCATCACCAAATGAACCAAGTAATCACAACAAATCCATTAAAAAATTGGCAAATGCATACAATGAAGTAAACAGGCCTGTTCCTAAACCTGGAACAAATAAGAAGAATTCTTCGGCTCCCACAGTTATAAATAATTACTACTACGTTCAACCACCGATAAGTCCCCCAGTTGCGTCTGCTCCTGTTCCGATATACAATCCCCAAGTTGCATCCGATTCTTTGGCAGGTTCTCCTAGAAATTCACCTTCAATGATGATGTCTGATTATAATAGACGCGTGGAATCTCAACCACACGGCCATTCTCGTCATGCTCATAGAGATTTCAGAGAATCCAGAGACCATCGTGGTAGACCAGAATCAGATCACCGTATGAGACAGCCATCTTCTTCATCTTCACATAGTGGGAAATCTCCATCAAAGTATCCTAGACTTCCAACTTTTTCTAGTGCAAATGAAATGGGCTACTATGATCAAGGAAATCCAAGAAAGTTGCGCAATTCGTCTCATAATCATGAAATGAGCCAAAACTACGGTAGTGGATACGAAAATAACTTTGACCAAGATTATAAACGAGGGTATAGTAATCATTCTGAAGGGTCACATAACAGTTTTTCAAGATCGAGAAGTCATACACCGAATAAGATAAGATCTGCATCATACGCGGAACAAAAGCCTACTTATGACTCCTTCGTGAAATCTTCTGCGTCTTCATACCACAAAAAGTCTCCAACTAGAAAAGAGACTCCGAAAGATATTCCCTATGATATATATTCTTCAAAATCAATTGACTCACGTTCGATGTTTATAAGAAATGGAGGAGCGCATAGTGAGTCCATAGAAAAGGCTAAGATACCGAATATTGCAGTTGATCCTGAATTTGATATTGTGGACAAATTAAATGATCTTGACCTATTTGACGGCTTTAATTTGTTGAAACTTTTGACTCAAATAGATGATGCAGATATAAACGTGCATAATGACAGTTTTTTCCAGATATTCAAAAGGACTTCAAATGGTAGCGATCTTATTACTATTGAGCAGCTTGGTGTAGTCTTGTTTGATCCTTATAAAAACAGAGGCAGATTTTCATTTAGATCATTGGCATTGATAATGGGTACATTTGTACCAAACAGTTTGAACAATGGAGAAATGGATTTCCGCTGTTTTGTGAAAATGTGTAGGTTTATCAAAGGTTGCTTTACAAGTTTCAACTATCATGATAAAATCGAAAATGATCATATGTTAGACTTTAATGAATTCAATAATGCATTGCAATCTAATAATATCAAATGTCCAGATGAGCTGCTTGCTAAAATTTTTGCTACCAATGAATCTATTGATATTGAGCACTATATAACTGCTATCATAATGATAAGAAAGGAAGAGAAGCGTAAATGATCTCTCCCTTCGTTTTGTGTACACTTCTATAATTACATACTTTTGGATACTACAAGTTTAATTTGCCTAATACAAGTAGGCGCTTAAAACAAATCACCATATTCATCGTCATCTTCGTCTTCCTCTTCCTCTCTTCCTTCCCCTTCTGCGTCGTCATCTTGATTCTCTTTATATTGATTAGACTGTTGTACTTCTCTTTTGTCATCTTCTTCACGTTCTTCATCCATTTCCACGTCACCACCTGATCCATTCAATCCAGTTTCATTGCTCATAACGTTTGACTCCTCCTTTTCTCCGTTATTTTCTGTATTTTCGTTTTCTGTGTTTGATTGTTCAACAATTAATTGTCGTTTCATTTCTAACTCTTGTTGCAACCTGCTAATGACATCCAAAATTCTATTCCTCATAATCGGGTTGATAGCCTTTTTCAAATCCTTCTCTTTCTGAGCAATGGTAGATTCTAGTTCAGAAACTTCTTCCATTATCAAAGCGTTGTGTTGAGCAGATTCATCTCCACTTAGATTTGAATCTCCTAGATTGTCATCTATAGCATCTTCATCTTCATCGTCGTCATCGTCGTCATCTTCTTCTTCATCGTCGTCATCCTCTTGAGCCGTGTTAGCATCAGCCATTTCCACGTCACCTTCTTCGTCTACTCCGTCTTCCTCTTCTTCGTCTTCTTCATCGTCCTCCTCGTCATCATCATCTTCTTCTTCTTCACCAGCAATGCTTTGGTCTCCGGTGCCCTCTTCTCCCATTAATCTATCTAATTCATCATCTAAATCACCAAATTCATCATCAATATTATTTGTTTCTTCTTTTTGCGTAATGTCACTTGTAGCGGTATTCTGACTTTCTTCACGAAGTCTCTCTTGTTCTCTCTTGCGTCTTTTCTTCTCCTTTTTAGATAACTTCTTCCTTAACTTCGTTTCAATTACACTCATCGGAGTAACATTTTCTTTGTCTGGATCGATAAATTCAAATACTGAGCTTTCAGCTTCTGCATCTAATTTTAATAGTCTAGCAACCTCGTCTTCAACATTTTGAATAACTTCAGACTCGTATTTTTTTTCAAACTTATCTTTTACTGACTCGAGGGGAGGGGTAAGACCATCAGGGTATGTTTCACCATACTCTTTATCTATTTTCAAACTTAAAACCTCACTTTCATCTGAGATTTGCTTGACAACTAAAAGCATCTGACAAACATCGACTGTCTTGAAAATGTTTTTTTTATCAATTGTTTTATGTACCTCGGATATTGTCGGCAAATTAACTAGTTTTGCTGCATATAAAAGACTGTTGATCCTAACTATAGCGCGTCGTTTGTCAACCCATGTCACAGATATACAGGAAAGGTCAATTCCAGCACGTTCACTGTTTTTATCTCCCGTTCGTTCACTATTCTCGACAGCTGCTCTAACTGTATCCAATGATTCATCAGGTAAAAAACGTATCACTATTGCCTCTTCAATTAAAGGATCATCTTCTTTATCAGGATCCTCGGAGTCATAACCATTGCCAGGCAGTTTTACTGGCTTCACCCGAATTTTAGGTGTTTTCATTTTTATGTTTACATCAGGAAGATCAGAAATAGCCGAGGCATTGGAATCTACTCCTTTAATTTTAATTTTAGGAAGATGATCTGGATCCGAACTTGTCTTCAACGTAATTTTTGGTAGGCTTGAAGTATTGGCTGATTTTTGAGATTTCGTCTGTTTTTTAAGAGGTTTAATCTTCAAAGTCGTAGGTACAGGTTCCTCCTTAACTGAGTTTTCTAAATTAGAATCCACATCTTCAGACTTAGCTGATAATCGAAGTTTAATTTTAGCCATGGCGTAATGTTTGTTGCTGAAAACAGCTGAATATGTATAATGATCTCAGAGCTAGCTGTTTTATTGTCATAAATTACGCCAAAGTATATTGGTCACGTGACCAAGCACAAAAGCAAAAATCTGTTACTTTGAATCTTTTTAAACTTTCTGTTCAACCACCCAAAGTTCCAACAAGCCATAATACCTTCTCGGTCAAGAGAAATGCAAAAGTTTTATGCTTCTCAGAAATCATTTTCCGGTGCTTTAGATGCATTAAAAACAAAAAAGATTAAAGGATTTCGGTTTTTATATGATGATTCAATTTACTATCAGATCTTTGATAGAGTTGGAATCAAAGAAACGTACTTGAGCAAGGACGGAACGCCCACAGGTAAGCTCAATATACTAGACTATCATGTTCGACTGTCTCCGATGACATATTTACTTAATAAGATGCTTTGTCCCCAAAACCATTTGATAATACCTGATGGTCAAGCAGCAACTAAATTTTGGGAAAAAGTGAAAAATAATACTGATGATTTAGTCAATTTTCATGTTTTGCCAACAGGCATTTCAACCACTATTAAAGCTAATTTGCTTACGAAACCACTACAAGAAAACAAATTTTCACCTCAATACTTGCCCACTTACTCAAAAGAGGAAGAAAAACGGTTTTACATAACCAAGAAAGAGCCTGTCAATAGCACCATTTTATTCATTGGAGATTTCATGTCATCAACTCAAGCTTCTGCTTTGAGAACTTGTATATATTATAATGAGGTTAAAACGTCAATGTTTAGGTATGGAGGCGTCAAGTTTCTTGCATGGACAACGCCTAATGAAGTTTTGAAATATATGGGGCCTTTGGGATCAATACATAGGAGGACAAATGCGTTGATGGCGAATCTTTATTCGGATGTCCGTGTTATCGCATGTACAGAGAATATGAAAAATCCTAAAGCAATGAAGCTTTTAGGTAATGTTGATTTCGTGAAGTTACCTTACAACGAACTAGAAGGGGAGGTATGTCTTGTTGAATTTCAATCTAACCATTTTAAATATAGGATTGATTATCAAGATGAATTACATTTAATCATTCATAAACTTTTTGCAACTCCGGGAGCACTAGTAAAGGAAAAATTGCATGTTTTGGGTCCCGGTGCTGAAGAGTATCTAAGTGCGCATCTCGAATTAGAAACTTTAAACAAGAAAGTGAGTTATCTTACTGAGAAAGAATTGGTTAAAATATCTGAGGAGTACTTTTATTGGCCTTTCAAGCCAAACACAAGTTTAGAAACTTATTCTAATCAAGATTCATTTTTCGATGATAATTAAATCATATATTTAATATTTGCAAAAGAACGATTGAAAAATAAACAGCATTTTTATAGAAAATAAAATATAGAAAAAAACATTAGATCAACAAAACCATTAAAGTTTGACATGATTTTAACATGAATTCCGGAATTCAAAAACATGTTTGTCTCTGGAAGAAAAAGAACTGTGGTTTTTATTGTTTGAACAATAAGGATATAATCACAAATTAATTAAATTTTTCATCCCTCGATGATGGGTATAACTTTTAAAGTTCACTAGTTATCAAGAATCAAGAAGCTAAATTAGACTTCAAAGACTTCGACACTTACACCAGAGTTATCAGTAGCAGTAACGACACACCATGCCGCACCATCGGAATCAGCTTGTTGTTGGTTGTTGGTCTTGTTTAAACCAAATTTCTTTGGATTAATCTCACAAGTACCACCATTACACTTGGATGGATCATCGCACTTAAGTCTGATACCGAATGATGGGTTTTCGTTTTTGAAAGGGGAAGAATCTTCGAAATAAATTGGATTCCAACCAATCTTAGCAAAAGTGTTTCCGTTGTCATCCATATTGAAACCAGCTACATAAGGAGACCAGTTACCATAAGGATTTGCAGTAGATCCCCATCTACAACCTTCTTCAACAGAAACACCAGGTGGGTTAATGTAGAAATGAGAAGCAGTAGATGCCCAATAATCAGTACCAGGAACAGCTAAGTCGTCAGATGAACCGCTTTGGACATCAGTTGGAATTAACATAGCTTCGTTACCTGGTAAAACAGTTTGACAGAAAGCAACATTTTTTCCAGACTGATTGACAGCCTTGGCGGTACCTTTACCCTTGTAACAGTAATCATGATCACCGATAGGTTTTGATAGCTCACCATTAGCGTCACAATACAAACCACCATCTTGGGAACCTGGGTATGAATAAGAGGTAACAGATGGATTCCATTGGCCCATTAAGAAACCAGGTTTACATGCGTATTGACAGTAAGAACCTGCTTTACAAGGACCATCTTGAGCCCAACCTTCGGAATTTGCAACTTTGGTATTGAAAACTTCAACCATACCATCAGCATTTGGGAAAGCACATGTATTTTCTCTCTTGTGCATATGGTGAACATGGTCTGGCATTGGAGCAGCCATAGAGTCTGTGAAAATTGTTGATAAAACAATTAAGGATAGTGTATTGATTGAAAACATTGTTTTTAATAATATTTTTATTTTTAATTTAGTATCAAAGGAATGACTATGAGTTAATTTGATTGTAATAAAACTTAAGGAGAGTTTGTTAGTTGGAGGTCGTCAGTGATTGTAAAAAGTGAGCTTTTGAACGGTGGGCTTGTCAACAGTTTAACGAAAGTGTAACAAATGAACAATTCCAAGCATTTCAAAGCCGAAGTGAATGTATGGGGGTTGCTACTTATTTATACAAAAATGTTTAAAAAGAAAAAAAGAGGTTGCAGAGTGTAACGAGGAGGAAAAGGGGCGTGGTATGTCCCAACCGTAACCCGTTGAGCCCAAGCTAAAAGTCATGCAGGCACAGAAGCATAAATCTAGACCCTCTAGAAAATTATACGGAAAAGGAAATGAAAAACTGTCTGACATTATTCATGACGACAGTGTTTCCCCGAAAAAAGAAAGTTTGGTTAAGCATAAGGATCAAACGTCCCTAATGAACTAAAAAAAAAATTCTATTGATTTACCCCAAATGGAAAGTTAATAGGCCTAGAACCCACGCTGCGGAAAAATTTTGATTCTCCGAAATCATGAAACGGGCTGGTCACAAATGCCGAGAAAAAGGAGTCTAGAACCGTTGGGATTTCTCGCGACTAGTGTTCGGAAAGTGCCGAACATACCTCGGATGACACCGAGTATTCGATCAACTTCAACCCCACTTCTATCGGTCAATCTTGTTTACATATATAGACCTATTCATGATGATAGTTCATCCTGTCCACAAATTTCCGGCATCTATGATTTCCGTCAAGAAGTTAAGGAAAGACAACTTAGGAAGTCATTGTACACACCACTTTTGTTGATTCTTTTCACACGGATTATCTAAAGTGGTTCGGTATTTGGTTAGATGTTGAAAAGATTCTACCGGGGATGGGAATTGAATGATTGAAACGTAGCATTTCTCCAGTCTCATGGGCTATGTTACACCGTTTGAGAGAGTCAAATCTCGGGGACTCAAATCCGTCTGTAAACAAAAAGAAAATGGGCATGAAACGAGGGACAACATTGTTGCCGAGAACAAGTCCCGATAAGATGGAAAAGTTCAAAATGTGGGGAGGGGGGGGCAAGCTACACACCAATATGGCGGCTCAACTCTTGGCAGCTTGAAGCGTCCAAACGCGAACTTTTACGAAAGAGGAAAATTTTGTGGGGGGGAGGCGCAACTTTCCTGGCATATTAATTTTTGTGGCAAATGCTTTGTGCTGAGCCTCCATGTATATGTTGAGCCTCCTTTCAACTGCTTGCTTTAGACGATCGGCGTAGTAGGTTTCAGATGATGATGATTCGACAGCTTCCTACGCACTAAAACAGAGATTGATGTTCATTACACTTGCACACAAAAGCTCAAGAGGACTTCTAGAGTTCTGTACTATCTGATTTTTGAGGTTTCTAATGCAGTTATTTTATTAATTGATCAAAAAGGTAACGGCGGATGTGAGACCCCCTGTGAAAATGAGCGTACACGTCTACTCTTCTGCACTAGTGCATTTAGCTGGAGACATCAACAGGCAGCTTTCCGTTTGAGTTATATACTGAACATTCTGATTATTAAGTTCTTTTTGGATTTTTTGATGTGTCACATTTGGTACTGTAAAACTGATGATACCATATCTATATTATAACTCTCCGATTAACTTTGAAGTAACCTTGATATTGATTCTGTTTCCTTTTAAACAGATATTTATAAACAACATTGTAAGTAAAGTAAATCAATGAGTGTTGTAATTTTGATTAATTTCTAATTTTATTTTGTTTTAATATTATTTTATTATTATTATTATTTTGCATTTTGCATTTTGCATTTTGCAGCTCCCTCTCAACCATCCAGTTGTGACAATCCTCAGTTTCAAAATTTCAAACTTAGCACTTTACTATTCTCCCAAAAATCCCTTTTTTCTTTCAAAACTTCTCCTTCCCCTTAAGTAATTCTTCTGACACATCAATCAGAACATCCGAATTGGACAATTCATTCAATTTTCAATTTAAGGATAATCATTAATCAAAACTAAGAAATTACAAAAAAAATTAAAAAATTATAACTCTTTTTACAACATCCAATTATTTCTTGATCAATCATAGACTAATCAATACAAAAATGTATGTATCAAACTTCTACAATTAAATTTTGTGCTAGATTAGATCTTCTGTACAATTTTTTTAGTGTGTGTGCATAATAATGTCCACATGCTCTAATAAATGCGTCTACAAAGATCTTTTTCTCAGTACAAGGAAAAGGCTACCAAAGTAAACTGATTTAATCTGAATGTTAGATTTCATCGGAAATCTTTACAAATATAGATTTACTCTACTTTTTTACTATGAAAACAAAATACTAACATTTTATTAACCCTGCGTGTCTACTTTCGACACGGAAACAGTTTAACACAAGAAGCTAAAAGCAGTTCAGTTAAGAATGCATTTGGTTGAAGGAAATATTGATAGAGAACTCTGTTATTTGCATTGTGATAGCCCCCTGACGGTTCTACCTGATACCTTTGTGCCCATGTACCACTGTGCACCATTCTTGCATGGGACGATCGACTATTTGAGACCGGAGGAACTAGCCTCCGTCTCAAGAGCGTCTCACCGGTTTTCCTTTTCTCCAGATCAGAAACACTTTCACTTTTCATTCTGCATCACAGTGAAAAAAAGGGCAGTCGCGGGCAGTCCCAGGAATCGGGGTGAACTGGGGCAGCCTTTCAGGGAAACCCTGGGAAACTCAGTGGGAAATTCAGTGGGCACTCGGTGAGTGAGGGTGAGACTGGGTCGGTGGGTGGGTGGCAATGGTGGGTGGGCCTGAGAGCGAGAGAGCTTGCTGAAAAAAAATAATATTTCATTTTCGGCCTTGTCTCTCTGATCTGTCAGTTTCTATCCACTGATTGGCTACTAAAATTCTCTTTTCTGTTTTCTTCTCCACTGCACAAATCCTTAATTGAACCCATTAGCATATCGTGTTATACAGGGTCTGTTATTATAGATTTGAATCTTCAAACAAATTTCCAAAAAATTTATTAATTTAAAAAATCAAAAAAAAAAAGATCCCAACTTCCAACCTATAGAAATCACTGATTATAAAGATTAACTTTATACAAAGATTTCTCTTCCAAATCATAAAAAAGATACAAATTAGTATAATCAACTGCTTTGAAAGCTAACTTTTTTTTACCAAATTTGGACTTTTTTCATTAAGTTATTGTACATTATTCATATACAGTGTTAAATCGAAACACTGAATATCTTGCATTTGATCCAAAGAAAAGCAACTGATTCTATTTGTTTTTCAAAATTTCACTGTCACATTAGTTTTCAATTGTATACTTTAGTTTTATTCTTTCTGTTTCATACATCAACAACCACTAAGCACGATTTCTCCATTTATCATGTCTGACCAAGCAACGTTATCATCTTTTGATGATTCCTTATCTCAAATTACAAATCCAAATATTACTACAACAACTACCCCTCCTCTGGGTGAGTATTCTTTGAAGCAATCAAAGAATTATGACCAAGCAAATACCTCCTTTGGAAATTCAGAAGTTAGTGTTAATCCTACAGTATCTAGTTCTGCATCAGCAACAAACTCGATTCTTTCAAATGGGATCAACATAAACAGTGCAGAATTTGATTCTTTGCCTAACGTTTTGAGCTCTTTGAATATTGATGGTAATTTAATGTTTCCATCAAATTTGCAAAATATTTCCTCAAATATGAACCAAGGTTTGAAAAATGGACATCCATCTACACCACCTCGTGAGTGGAGTTCAAAAAATCCTAATGATTCTTGGTCTAGTACAATTGTTGGTAACAACAACTTTGTTGCTGGGAAGATTTCATCCAATGCATCTGCCGAAGAAGAGAATGTAAATACCAGCAATGTCAATGGTAATGGTACTAGCAATTCTTTTATTCTGAATGATTCATACCTGTTTGAACAATCACCTTCCTCTAACTCGATTTTGTCTCCAAATACCAAAAACAGAAACGGTTCCGCTTTTCATACTCCTATTTTAAATGACGCTTCCAGGAGATTAAACATTATTCCTTCTCCAAGTAGTGAATTAGCTGATGTTGCAATTTCAGATCCTCAAGCAACAAGTGCCAAAATTCAACCACCTATTCATAATTCACCTGTCAATGTCAATACAGCTACAGCTGCTGCTTTACATCCAGCATTGACCAATAACATCCTTTCAAATACTGTTGCCGGTGAATCGTTGGGTATGGGAATTCAACCACAAGTTAATGGAGCTTCATTGTTCAATAGCTATATCCCTAATCAATTATTGAATCAAAATTTAATGAACCCAGCATTGTTGAATGGTAATCCATCACAAATCGGCCTCAACATGCAAAATTCATTTTATCCACCTACTCATCATCAAATGATGAACCCTGCGGCTCAAAACATTGGTTATGGTTATGAAATGAATGCATTTCCTAACAGATCTAATATTCCTCATGAAAATGGAAGAATGATTGATTCTATTAATATTTCCACTAATACCCACCAAGTTGACCATAATAACCAAGGACATGTCAATCAAGGGAACAGCTACCGTAACAATCTTGGTCCAAACTCTACTGCAAATATTCACAGAAAACATTCTTCAAATAACAAACGCGGTGAAGATGCTTCAAGATTTATCAATGCTACCCTTAATGATTTTACAAATGAAATTTATCATTTGTGTAAAGACCAACATGGATGCAGATTTTTGCAAAGACAGTTAGAGTTGAATGATGGTGTTGCAGCTACTAAAATATTTAATGAAATTCAGCTGAATGTTATTGAATTAATGATTGATCCGTTTGGAAATTACTTGATTCAAAAATTACTTGAAAGAGTAGATGAAAGTCAAAGAACTATTTTAGTTAAAAATGCTTCCAGTCAATTTGTCAGAATAGCTCTCGACCCACATGGTACTAGAGCTTTACAAAAGTTGGTTGAATGTATTTCTACAGAAACTGAATTCCAAATTATTATTAGCTCTTTATCCTCTTACGTTGTCTTGCTAAGTAGAGATTTGAATGGTAATCATGTGATTCAAAAGTGTCTGCAAAAATTGCCTGCTGAATATTGTGATTTTATTTTCAATGCTGCCTGTGATAATTGCGTTAAAATCGCTAAGCACAGACATGGATGTTGTGTTTTACAAAGATGTCTTGATCATGGTACACCGGAACAATGTGAAAGACTAGCTTTGAAAGTTGGTGAAAATGGTGTTGAATTGAGTGTTGATCCATATGGTAATTATGTTGTTCAGTATGTTCTGACTATGGAAGAAAATAGACTAAGGATTCAAAGCGATCCATCTTCTGCAAATAAAATACCGGATACCTCAAAATCAATTGACCTAATTATTTCCTCTTTAGCAAACAATTTAACTAAACTTTCAACTCATAAGTTTGGTTCCAATGTTATTGAAAAATCACTAAGAATACCAACGTTAAGCCCGTTTTTGATTAAACAATTGCTTCAAAATCCGGCAGAGCTAAAATTATTATTGCATGATGCTTATGGTAACTATGTCTTACAGACATCATTGGATGTTGCCGATGATTCAAGTTTCAAGGACCTTAGTGAATTATTGAAACCCTACTTGAATGATGTTAAAAATACTCCTCATGGTAGAAGAATTTTATCGAAATTGATTAGTAGAGGTGGGAACAATAATATTTTAGGCGATTCATTTGATCTTTCTTCTTTGAACTATGAAAATGCTAACAGCTCCAACGGTAACAAGGGTATTTCTTCAGGAAACGGCATTCGTCGTCATAATCATAACCATTCAAATAGTTATCAAAACTACAACAATACTGCCACCCATAACAACTACAATTCCTATAATGAAAGAGTTGCATTTTCCAATACAAATAAGCATATTAACCAGTCAAACAACAAGTCAAACTACTAATCACATGAAAAGTGAGACCCCAACCGAATAAACGTAAATTAGAAGCAACTGCTTGAAAAAGAGTTGCAAATGTATCTTAAATTATGCATGTAGACGAAACTTTCTGCATGTGTGTATTATTGTATATGTAAATATTGGTTTTTTACCGTTTTATAAAAAAAATAGATGTTCAAATAACAGCAATACTCGACCTAGTGAATACCAAAACACACTCTGGAAAATCCTCAAAATTCCAGCTCTTATTAAGTAACTTCTTCTTGCAAACATGATAGCTTTACATAAGAGCAGTTATATGCCTTGGTGTGTGACCGTTTTTAGTTCTCGGAGTGATCTGTCTGTTTAATTGCGATACCGAACGATAACTTCCTTAACCTGCTAAATAGACCTGTCAGCTATCTTCTTTGAAAAGAAAATATCAATTTTGTTCATTTGAAAAATATATACAAGCACTCATATAAATGAGTTATCTGTCTTTAAAACAGTATCTTTGCTATATTGCTGAACTTGATAAATTAAAAATAGTGTCAACTAATTCCATGGTAATGAATGTCTTGCTTTTTGTTGCCAATAAAGTAATAAGGATGATTAATACTTTTGTCAATCTTGAAAGTAGACTGTGAAGAGCTTTTCAAACCAGCATTGTAAGCTTTACTTCTATTTACGGGATAGCATATTTCATCTTTATCCAGGATAATCGGCAATCATTATATCAGTAGCGTTTATTAGAGCAAAGAAAGCAAAATGTGTTTGTTTTCCAACAAAATTTATTATAAATAGAGTAGACAGAAGTTTCAGTTGCATATCCAACTTGTAAGTATGGAATAATGATTTTATGTCAGATTTGTCTCAAAATTAGTTTATAATTAATATTTTGCCGGATAGAGGCATTTCATTTTACCAGGAAATAGCCAAAAGAATATAAAGAAAGAAAATGACTGGTTCTAAATGTTGGATTAAGTAATAATGCTGTTTTAACTTTTTTTGGAAACGTTTTCTATGTAAAAGTTGATTAATCTTGAAAGTAAGATAAATGAAAAGGTAAACCAAAGTTAGAGCATCACAACAACAGCAAGATGCTTTTATTTCAAGTTTAAAGAAGGCTCAGCAAAAACACTTAAAAATTACAAAACGTATAATCGTCCTAGCAGTTTTAATTTTAACAATTTCCGATATAGTGTAACGGCTATCACGGTCCGCTTTCACCGGGCAAACCCGGGTTCGACTCCCGGTATCGGAACTTCTTTAAGCCTGGTTAGCTCAATCGGTAGAGCGTTTGACTCTTAAGTTTCCACTAAGAAATTGGTGCAATCAAAAGGCTGCGGGTTCGAGCCCCGCA
>JAJLVM010000218.1:0-33406 GCA_030570285.1 Pichia norvegensis
TATATATATATATTTTACTTTATTTTATATATATAAATCTTAATTATTATTATTCTTTATTAATATTACTCATTAATTTATTTTATTTCATATATATTTATATATATTTTTATTATATAATTATATATAATTATAAATTAATATATGTTATAATTAGGACTCGAACCTAAAGTCTTTTGATTACAAAACAAACGCAATACCAATTATGCCATTATAACTTAATTAAATAATAGAATAAAGAAATCGAAATAAAAGAAGGAAAGGATATAAATAAGATAAAATTATAAATAAAAAGAATGTAAATTAAACTACTTATATTAATTAGTATAATTATAACTTATAAATCTAATATAAAACTATAATATATGTTATTCTAACATAATATAAGATTCTATATATGTATATATGGTGTATACATATAAAATAAATATAGTTGAAAAAAAAGTTACTTTTATATTTTAAATGCTTTCAATATTTAAATATTATTAATTTAACTTAACTGCCTGCATATTATTATTAGATAATATTAATATAATTAAACATATAAATTATATGTTTATAATATACAACAGTAAAATCATTGATTAACTATAACTAATCCTTTCGTACTAAGTTATATACCTTTTTCAACTAATCCCTAAAGAAGATAGAAACCATACTGTCTCACGACGTATTGAACCCAACTCACGTAACCTTTTAATTGACGAACAGTCAAACCCTTATTAGCTTATGCTACCAATAGGATAGGTTGAGTCGACATCGAGGTGGCAAACAACATTGACAATATCTACTCTCTCATGTTATTACACTGTTATCCCTAGCGTAACTTTTATCCGTTAATCGATCACTTGTACTATTAATATGATCTGTTCATTATACCTTACTTACGTATAATTTCCACTTGTTTGTGTTAAATTATTGCACAGTTATCCACTATTATATTAATATTTCATTAATTCTTTATTTTAATTATTTGATGTCAAGTCAAATTTACTGTACATACTTTTTTCTAAAATTATAATAAATTCTTATTATTTTTAACATTTTTAATGATTAATTCATTAATTCTTCTCTTAATCTTTATTTTTTAATTGTATATGGACATATTCAGTTATTTTTTGTGAAATCAACGCCCCATTTAAACTATCAATTTAAAGCTGTCATTAATTTATATATTAATTATATAATATATTTTAATTAGGATAATTTCTACTAATTAATTATTAATTTAGTTATTATTTATATTTATTAATAAAAATTAATAAATTAGAATAAAATAAAAGTATTTCATTTTTATATCAATATATTACTTTATATACTAAAATTTTATCAAATAATAACAACTTATTAAATTATAGTTAAGCTGCATAGGGTCTTCTCGTCTACCTTTAGGTACACTGCATCTTCACAGCGATTTCAATTTCACTAAGCTTCTTCTAGATACAGTTGTTATATCGTTACTCCATTCATGCAGGACTATATTTATTAGCCAAGGAATTTCGCTACATTATGACTCTCAGTATAAAGCCGCCATTTACTTAATTTTTATAAATATATCATTTAATATATTTCCTTATTATTAAACATTGGGCAGAATTCACACTTTATTCTAATACTTATCGTTTTCGCAAAGTGCTGTGTTTTTGGTAAACAGTCGCATAACATGTACTTTATTCACTCTTTTTGACTAACGTCAGAGCTTTTCTTTTGCCGAGTTCATTTAGAAGAATTTACTTATTCACTTTCATTTCTTTTTTGTATACCTGTGTCGGTCTTATTACGGTATCTTTTTTTAAATCTTTTCCTGTACCATATATTATCTTATATTTATATTATATGGGCTTATTTATTTTATTTATTACCTATTAATTTATTCTTTTTAGAATAAACCTTATGGACCGATTTTTTATTAAAACCTAATACATAAAGTGAAGAGGATTATACCTCTTGTTCGTTACTCATGTCAGCATTCTCTATTTAATTCGATATCTTTATTTCTTTTTATTATATATATTATTATAAATATATATATTAACTCTTTTATATTAAATTTATTAATATATCTCTTCATTAAATGCTTTGTTACCTTAATATTATTATTATTATTTTAATAATATTATTCGAATTTTCAGTTAATATTTTAATTCCGATTATTATCTATCTATTAATCGATCAGAATAAATAAATTATTCTTATATATAGTATATACTATATTTATAATAAACCCGTTGTTACACGTTGATCATAGAATAATTACTGTCAAACTAATCCCATTATTGTTTTACGATTAATAAATATTATTTATACTTAAATTTTTATTTGGAACTTTCATATTTCAATCTGGGCTGTTTCCCTTTTGACTATCAATCTTATCACTAATAGTCTGACGTTTAAAATTCATATTAATATTATTCTGAGATTAAATAATATTGATAATATTATTACAATACCCCAATTATTATTAATTGCTTTACCATATTAATACATCTTTAACGCTATACTAAAATATATTTCACAAAGAACCAGCTATCTGTAGATCAGATTTGTCTTTCACCACTTACCATATGTCTTCAGATAATATTGCAACATTAACCTGTTCAGTCGTTTAATATTTATATAAATATAAATATCTTAACCACTTGCATACGGTAAGATCATCTACTTTCGGGTCTATAACAAATAACTATCTATTAATTTCTCATTAATACTCTCATTTTCATTTCAAATCCTTTCCATTTTCGCTATTTATTATAACTTGCTAACCCATTATACAAAAGGTACATTATCAATTAATTTCTTTTTATTAACCTTTAATTGCTCTCAATTACACTTATTAATATTATTCCCTTTCGGTACTTATTACACTTACTAATAATATTTAGTCTTAGGATTAGTTCTCCCTTCTTCGTAGATATTTTAACCCCTACTACTTACCTATACTTCTCTACTTTCTCTCACCAATATTCGTAGAATCTATGTTTATTTCTTTTCCTCAAGATAATTAGATGTTTCAGTTCTCTTGGTCTCTTTCTCTCTCAGTTTCCTTTTGGTCTCAATATATTCCTATACCATGTATATTATATATTCTTTTTTACCATCTCTTATTAGTAGTCTTTATATTAATAAATTCATCTTTTTTATTTAATTCACACATACATTTTTCAATTTATTTATAAATATATCTTATTTATATTATTATATACTTTTATATTTTTTTTATATAATATATATATATTACATATTTATATTTTATCCTACCCCCACATTATCTATTTATACATATTATTAATTATTTATATAATATATTCTTTATATATACTTTATATATAAATACTAACATTTATATTTTTATATATATTATTCATATATAACACACATATATTTATATTATTATTATTATTCATATATGGCATACATATATTTATATTATTTATATCTATTATTAATATTTATTATATTATTATTAATCCATATATACTTTATCTATATAACAATAATCATTACTAATAGTAGTAAAATATACTATTATTCATAATATATTATATATTCCTATATTATAATTAATACTATTAATATATAATTGATACTATTAATATAGTATTATACTTATATTATAATATATATTATAATTGGTATAATTAATACATAAATATACTTAAATAATTATTAATAATACTATTAATATATATATATATTATACCTATATAATGAGGTAATAATATTACTACTAATACTATATATATATATATAATATACATATACCTAAATAATTATTAATACAATATATACCTAAATAATTATTAATACAATATATACCTTAAATATATAATATATTCATATGAATTAAACATATATAATATATTAAATATACCCATATATAATTATCAATATGAATTAAACATATATAATATATTGTACCTATATTTATCTATATTACTATTATCCCTATTAATTTAATACATATTATATATATATATTAATATTACCATATATACATATATATATATATAATTATAACCATATATATACATATATACATTACTATATATAAATATTATATATTATAACATATAACCCCTATATATTTATAGATATATACTATTTATATATTACCACGATATTATATATACTATAATATATTACCACGATATACATTTATCCTATAATATATTACCACGATATACATACATCCTATGATATATTATCCCAATATATTATATATTACTATATACCCTATTATTACCATTTATATTTATATAAATATTAATATTTATTGTATCTTATATATAAATATATAACCATATATTAACATATATAATTATTATTATTATAAACATATAGATACATATATTAATCATATCATCATATAAACATATAGATACATATATTAATCATATTATCATATTAACCAATATTATAATATTACCTATTATAATCTATTATATATTAATAAATATAACCTATTATAATCAATCGTATATTGACCAATGTTATCATATATTAACCAATATTATCATATTATTATTATTATTATTATTATTACCTTATATTCCCATATTATTATCCTATAATATGTATATATTATATAACCATACAACCATATTATTGTATATATATCATATAACCATATTATTATCCTATATATTATATAACCATATTATTATCATAATAATTATATAACCATATAACCATATTATTATTATTATTATTATTATCGTATATATATATAAATATAATGATATTATATAACCATATCATATATTAACCCTATTACAATTATTATTATTATTACCCTATATATATATTAATTAATAATTATTCTATATATAATTATAGAATATAAATATAATCATAACCCCTATATATTATAAATATTATAATGATAATCCTATATATTAATAATAAAGATATATAAATATTATCATAAGGATATATAATATATCTATATATATAAATATAAATATAAATATAATTATAATTATAATGTTACATTAATACCTATATTATAATCATAATGATATATTATTATAATTATTAAAATGATATATAAATAAAATAACCATAATGAAATATTATTATGATAAATAAATAAATATTATAATGAAATATGATAAATATAATGATATATAAAGATATATAATCATAATGAAATATAATAAATAGATAATATAATGATTATTATAAGATATATATATATATATATATACTATATAATTAATGTAAGAATAAACTATCTTTTAAGTATGAAGAAGTTAATATAGCGAATACATAAGCTTGGATACAAGCTATAGCGAATTCTAATATTACGATAGCAAATATACCGGCTATAGGTAATAAACCGATTATAAATGTTATTTTACTGATACCCATAAATGTTTTAACTAAGTTACCTAATATACTCATTAATAAATGACCAGATAAAGTATTAGCAGCTAATCTTAAACCTAATGATATAGCTCTAGCTGAATATGATAATAATTCTATTAATACTAATAAAGGTACTAATGCTAATGGAGTACCTACAGGTACAAATAAACTAAAGAATACTACATTATGTAAATATAAACCTAATATAGTTAAACCTATTCATAAACTTAATGAGATAGAAATAATAAATACTATACTTGTAGCTATTGCAAAATTATATGGTATCATACCTATTAAATTTGCTATTAATATAAATACAAATAATGTATATATTAATGGTACATATCTTCCATATATTGTTCCTCCTACTTGTCCTTTTACCATATTTACTATTGTATCTACTGTTCCTTCTATTGCTATTAATCAATTTGATCCTATTATTAATTTACGATCTAATCCTAATCCTAATATAAATATAATTGATAATACTACTAATCCTGTATATAAACTAAATGTAGTTATATTTATCGCACTTAAATCTAATATTGGTGATGATAATGATACAAAAGTATTTATCTTAAATTGTTCTAATGGTGAATTTATAAATAACATTGACATTCCTCTTTTATCCTCTTAATATATTAATTACATTCATAATTAATATATCTCTCCTTTTATGATTATTATCATTCCTTTTTATTTATTCTCTCTCTTTTATTATTATATATTTTATATTATATATATATATATATATAAATTATAATTAATTAAATACCTATGATTGTATTGCTACTGTATTAAATGTATGGAACATAGGTGGATAATTTAATAAGAATTCTATTGATTCTGATTTAACTTCATTTGAATTAAATGTATCATTACTTTCAAAGAAATCGGGATCTTTTAATAAAGAATTAGTACTTAAATCTTTATTAACTAAACCATTAACTAATTGATCATATATAACATAACCAAAGAATAATAATGATATTATTGATAATACGGCACCGAATGAACATATTGCATTAAATCCTGCGAATGCATCAGGATAATCTGGTATTCTACGAGGCATACCATTCATACCTAAGAAATGCATAGGTAAGAAAGTAACATTAGCACCTATAAAGAATAATCAGAATTGTATTTTTGATAATACACTATTATAATATAATCCTGTTACCATAGGTGATCAATAATAATAACCAGCAAATATAGCGAATAAAGCACCTAATGATAATACATAATGGAAATGACCAATTACATAATATGTATCATGGAATGCGATATCTAATGCTGCATTAGATAATAATACTCCTGATAAACCTCCTACTGTAAATATAAATATAAATGCTACTCCATATAACATAGGTGTAGTAAATCTTAATGATCCACCATATAATGTAGCTAATCATGAGAATATTTTTATTCCTGTTGGTACAGCTATAACCATTGTAGCTGATGTAAAGTATGCTCTACTATCTACATCTAAACCTACTACATACATATGATGACTTCATACTAATAATCCTAAAAATCCTATTGAACCCATAGCATAAACCATACCTAATTGACCAAATACAGGTTTTTTAGAATATGTACTTACTACATGTGATACTATACCAAATCCTGGTAATATTAATATATATACTTCAGGATGTCCAAAGAATCAGAATAAATGTTGATATAATATTGGATCTCCACCTCCTGCTGATTCATAGAATGATGTATTAAAGTTTCTATCCATTAATAATAATGTTATTCCTGCACTTAATACTGGTAATGTCATTACTAATAATATTGCTGTAAATAATACTGATCATACAAATAATGGTAATTTACTCATTGTCATTCCTAATGTTCTCATATTAAATATTGTTGTTATGAAATTTATTGCTCCTAATAATGATGATATTGATGTTAAATGTAATGCAAATATTGCTAAATCTACACTTGGTCCTGAATGTGATTGTATTCCTGATAATGGTGGATATACTGTTCATCCTGTTCCCGCTCCATTCTCTATTAATGCACTTGATACTAAACTTATTAATGCTGGTGGTAATAATCAGAAACTTATATTATTTAAACGGGCAAATGACATATCACTCGCTCCTATCATTAATGGTACTAAATAATTACCAAAAAATCCCATTGTTACTGGCATTATTAAAAAGAATACCATTAATACTGCATGTGCTGTTACTAATACATTAAATAATTGGTGATTTCCCATTAATAATTGATTTCCTGGTGCTGCTAATTCTAATCTTATTACTAATGACATAAATGATCCTACTATTCCACAAAATAATGAAAATATAAAGTATAATACTGCTATATCTTTAGCATTTGTACTAAATAATCATCTATTTACATAATCCATAAATCTTAATTCTTGTTTCATTACTCTCTCTTTGTTATCTTTTATATAAAAATAAATTAATTTTACTCTTATTCTCTTTATCTTTATATCTTATTTTACTCTACCCTTCTTATTTATTTATATTCTTATACTAATTTTATTCCCTCTTTTATTTTTACTTCACTGAAAAATATTACTCTCTTTATTTTTTATTACCTTTTATTTTTATATATTGTACTATATATTAGTATCATTATTATCTATTATCTATTTTTATTATTATTATATTCTATTATTACATATTATATTATATTATATAATATTATATTTATACATACATACATACATATTTATATAAATATACCATATATATATGTCATTATTATCTTATCTTAATACCTATATTATATCCTATATTTTATACAATCTATTATAGATTATATATTATATATATTATATATATAAATTATACCATATATATTTATTATATTATAACATATATATATAATATTATTATTATTATTATATTAATACCTATATTATTATATTATAACATATATATATTATATTATTAATACGTATATAAGTATATATATATATATATATATATATTATATTATATTATATTATATTAAATTATAATAAAATAAAGGATAATTATTTATTAATATTTTTAATATAATTATAAACATCAAATTTAGAAGATTTACTTGAAGTATTAATAAATCTTACTAATGATATTGCATTTGAACCTAATTCATAAACGAAACCTATTACTAATATTAATAAGAATAAGATAAAGAATATTAAACCATAATTACCAACTATATAACTTGATATAATATAAGGTAACATAGAAGATACTTCTAAATCAAAAGGTAAGAATAATAAAGCTATTAATATAAATGGGATAGGTACAGGATTATTACTTTGTTTAAAACTATCAAATCCACATTCAAAAGGATTACTTTTTTCAATATAATCTGTACTATTACCTACATTTTCATCCATTTTACTACTTTCTACTAATAAATAATTTACTATTATTAATATTAAACCTAATAATCCTACTACTATTAAAAATCAATTAAATATATCTTGGAACATATTATATCATATTTAATGTTACTATAAATGTACCCCTTATTATATTATTATATTCAAATAAAATTAATATTATTATTAATGTCATTAAACTTATTTGATAACTTATATTATTATTCATTAATAATATATTATTTCCTTCTTTACTTATTATTTTATTTTTTAATATTATATAAGTATTCTCCATTTTATTTAATAATGATGTTTTATATATTGATATATCTTTATAATTATATACATTATAATTTGTTAATATATCAAAACATAATTCTTTTATTATACTTCCATAATAATATGCTGATATTGAACTTGCTATTACTAATAATATTGATAAAAATATATATCCATTTCCTAATGCACTTATAAATACTAATAATTTTCCATAGAATCCACTTAATGGTGGTATTCCTATTAATGAAAATAATGATATACATAATGCTATACATAAATAACTATTTTTATTTAATAATACTCTTAATTGACTTATATATTCTATTGGTGAATATTTACTTAACATTACATCATATTTATTATTATTATTACTTATATTTGTATTATTTTTATTATTTAATAAATTAATATGACTATAAATAGGTAATAATAAAATAATACTAAAAGTATTAATATGAGTTATAGAATATTGTAAGATATAGAATAAATAACCTATATAAGAATAACCATTAGAAGATATAATAGCTAATAACATATAACTAACATTTAATAAACTACTATAAGCTAATAATGTTTTTATTTTTATTACATTTATACCACCTATTGAACCTATTATCATAGATAATAAAATAATAAAACTAATAATATTAATAATATTACTACTACTATCAGTATGAACTAAATTAATAATACTAACTAAACTTAATATTAATGTTAATATACTTAATTTTGGTAATAAACTTATATAATATGTTACTATTGTTGGAGCTAATGTATATATTACTATTGAATAACTATAAAATGGTGCTAAACCTACTTTAATAAATAAACCAAATAATATGATTAAGATATCATATATATTTATATTATTTAAACATAATGATATTAATTCTATATTTGTTAATCCTATTTCTTCATATATTGATACTGTTCCATCTAATATTATAAATGATCCTATACTTCCTACTATAAAATAATATAAACCACTTTTAACTCCATTACTTGATGAATTATATGCTGATGTTATTAAATATAATGAATATGATTGTAATTCTATTACTATAAATAATACCATTAAATCATTTACTAATATTAATAATATTAATCCTAATATATTAAATAATATTAATAATCCTAATGATTCTTTTACTTGTATTATATGATCTAATACTTTTATTGTTGTTATATTACATGATAATAATAACATATATACTATACTTACTAATAATATTAATATCATCATATAATTATTTAAACTATCTATATATAATAAACTATTATATAATGAATTCCCTAATATTAATATCTCTGTTGAATTTATACTTAAATTTATTAATAATACATTTATTAAACTTATTAAGCATACTCTCTTTAATCATTTTTTACTCTCGTTATTCTTTTCTATTATACTTGTTAATACTACAAATATTAATATTGTTATACCTAACATTCCTTTATACTTTTTATTAATTATTTTAACCCCCCTTTCTATAATTAATTCTCTCTATTAATTATTTATATTTATTTTCTCTTTATAAATATAACCCATATATTATATACTTATACTTATATAATATATACTATATATTATATATATATATACCTTATTTTATTATATATATTATATTATTATAATTATATCTCTTATATATATATATCTTATATATTTTCCTTATTTTTATTACTTATTTTCTCTTTATACTTTTTTATAATTTTATCATACCTTATTTATATTATATATATTCTATATTTATAATATTCTACCTTATATTTATAATATTCTACCTTATATTTATAATATTCTACCTTATATTTTTAGTACACTTTATATATATATTAATATATACCTTATATTATTATATCTTACATATTAATTATACCTAATAATATTATTATTATACCTTATATATTAATTATACCTTATATTATTATTATATCTTATATATTAATTATACCTAATATAATATATATATCTTATATATTATTATAATTATATTTATATATTATATCTTATATTTCATTATACCTTATATATATCTCTTATATACATTATATTAATAATACCTAATATATATTATATTGTACATATATACCTATAATATATTATTAATAATATGATTATATTAATAGTATTATATACCTATATTCTATTATATTTATACATAATATTAATTGTATTATATACTGATATTGTATAATATATATAAATAAAATTACTATATTGTATATATATTGTATAATATTATATTATTAATGTATATTTTATTGATATATATTTAATATGTGATATATTGTATATATATACCTATTTTAATATATAAATATTATTATATATGATATATTTAATAGATAAATATAAATATAATTGGATATTATTATTATTATAATTTATATATAGAATAAATATATATATATATATATATATATATTATATATTAAAGGGAAATATCAAAGATATAGAAATATTATTTATTAATTCTACCTAAATAGAATAATATATTTTCTAATGTTGATATACCTGGTACTATTATTAAGAAATATGAGAAATAGAATGCAGTACAATTAACTCCTAATTGTATAAATGGAACTTCAACATGTAATTGTCCTAAATTACCTAATAATATAAAATTAAATACGAATAATCAGAAAAAGAATTTAGATATAGGTTTAAAAGCTAAACCTCTATATAAACTTCTATCAGTTATAGGTAATATTAATAATATTAATAATGAACCAAACATTGCTACTACTCCTCCTAATTTATCTGGTATTGAACGTAATATAGCATAAAATGGTAATAAATATCATTCTGGTACTATAGATGCTGGTGTAACTAAAGGATTACCAGGAATATAATTATCAGCATGACCTAAAGTATTAGGTGAAAAGAATACAAAGAAACAGAATAATATTAAAAATACAAATACTGTTATTGCATCTTTAAATATAAAGTATGGATGCATACTTAATCTATCCATATTTCCTGTTATACCTATAGGATTAGATGAACCATGTACATGTAAAGCTATTAAATGTAATATAACTAATGCAGCTAATACAAATGGTAATAAATAATGTAATGCAAAGAATCTTTGTATTGTTGGATTACTTACTGAAAAACCTCCTCAAATGACTAAATTTTAATAACATTTTATATATCATTTAAATATATTTATTATTTCTTTCAAAATAAATTAGACTATTTCATCAACCTTCCATATACTTTTTTTCATTAGTATTATTGGAATAGGTTGGAGAGCGCTCGTGGAAAGATTATTGTTATATTACTCACTTTCTAGTCGTTGAACGTTTATTTCCCTTCATTATCATATAGAAAATACTTCGCTGCAAATTGTCATAGTATTTATATAAATAAATAAATAAATAAATACCTTAGAGTTCCTTGCAATTCACTCTCTTTTTCAATAAATATTACTACTTATTGCCGCTCATTTTCTTTTTTTTTGATTTAATATATATATATATATTCTTTATATTTTTAATTAAGGTAATAATAATTTTGAATATCTTTCACTATTTTTTATACTTAATAATCATTTATTATAAGATTCTCATTTTAATCCTCTTAAACCTATATTAGCATATTTATTAGTATTAGGTTTTATTATAAAATCATTATAAGAGAAAAAATTAATTATTAACTGAATATCTTGTTTACTACTTACACTATATTCTACATATTTTTCCTGATTTATACTTAAATTTTGAGTTGTTCCAAAATATTTTAATATATCTTCAAATAACTTAAAATTATATTTTTGTTTTAATTTAAAAACTATATCCTTATTTTTTTTTACACAAAAAGAACCTTCTGCTACTGTAAATCCTACTAATCAATTATTAAAATATCATAATTTATTAAAACCTTCTAATATTATATTATTTTCTATATATTCTAATAATAATTTAAAATTTATATCATCATATAAAACTATTTTATTTTCAACTATATATTTTACTTTTAAATATTGTTCTTGTCTTGTTTTTGTTAAAAAACTTATTTTATTTTTCTCTAATAATGGCATTAATTTATTTATTAAATCTTTTTTATTCATTTCATATCTTATATATTTTTTATTTTTTGATGTTATAAATTTTACATCTCCCATTCCTAATTTCTCTTTTATTTCATTTAATATCTCAAAATTATTAGAATTTAATGTTATTATCAAAGAAATATATACATATTTACTTTTTTTTGATATTCTTATATAACCATCTCCATCTACTAAACCTACAAAATAACTTAAAAAATTTAAATCATTATTTTTATTCTCATTAATTTCCTCTTTTATATTTTCCTCTTTTATTAATAAATTATTATTATTATTATTATTATTATTATCCTTTATTAAATAAAAAATATATATATTATATAATGTTATTATTTCTATAAACGGTACTATATCAGCTCCTATAAATGGTATTGCTGATAATAAATTTGTTATTACAGTTGCACCTCAATGAGACATTTGCCCGTAAACTAAGCAATATCCCATAAATCCTGTTGCCATTGTTGCTATTAATATTATTACTCCTATTATTCATACTAATACTCTTGGTTTACGATATGATCCATAATATAATGCTTTACCTACATGTATATACATACATCCAAAGAAAAATGATGCTCCATTTGCATGTATATATCTTATTAATCATCCTAAATTTACATCTCTCATTATATGTTCTACTGAATCAAATGCTAATTCTATATGTGATGAATAATGCATTGCTAAAAATATTCCTGATGCTATTTGTATTACTAAACATAATCCTAATAAACTTCCTAAATTATATCAATAATTTAATGAACTTGGTTGTGGACTATCTATTAAATATGAATTTACTAAACTTATATATGGTTGTCTTTTTCTATATGCTATCATATCTTTCTCTCTTTTTTTATTTTGTAAATCTTACATATCCTTTCTTTCTCTCTCTTTCTCTCTTTTACTACTTTTTATGGTTAGTATCCTTCTTTTTTATGGTTAATTTTATATTATTATACAGGTCTAAAAAGACTTGAACTCTTAAAGATAGCTTTGAAGGCTATTGTTTTACCATTAAACTATAGACCTTTATATAAATTATATTTTTATATGAATAATATGATAATTTTAGTTAATTTTTACCACCCACCGCTGATTCCTCAACGATAACTGTATTTCAACTTCTCACTAGTCATTTTCTAACTGAGTATATAATACATTATAATATATTTAGAAATTATAGATTATATATTATATATATTATATTTTTAATATTTAGATAAACTCCAAGCGAATGATGAGTAATTAGTACGAAACAGAAAGGAAGTTCACCATAATTTTATGTATTATGATTACTAGCAATTCCTTTTTCATAATCTCGAATTTCAGAGATTAATCCACATTATATATATTTCTATAAATATATTTGATATAGCATTTTTATTTTTTATTCTTTTTCTCATTTATTTTATTTTTTAATATCTATTTTGTATTGCGTCTTTAGCCCACTATATTAAAGTCATCAGGATTTGTTGTAGTTCCTTTTATTATTAATTTTTTTAATTAAATTAATCTTTATCAATATTCTTTTCTATTGATACGGATTTTCGTCTGTTTATGAAGTTAATCATAACCTTAAAGCACAGACTTTAAACAACGATGTAACATTTGTCTATATATATATATTATATATATATGATTCAAATAATGGTAAGATTTTCGGGGATTATCGAATTAAAAAACACAATCCACTGCCTACAACTGTAACCGTCTATTGTCTTGGATTTCAACTTTGAAGCTATACTCTCCTGGCGGAATACTTTTGCTTTCGCTTTATATTATATAAAATAATATTGGTATTCATCGTTTACTGCATGAACTACTCGGGTATCTAATCCGTTTTGATACTCATGCCTTCATCCCTCAATGTCAGTTAAATATCTAATTATATCTTCACGTTTATTTGTCTAATTATTTTCCACACATTTCATCTCTCAATATAATTTTTCATTATTATTCTATTTAACTCTAATATATATCCTTTTATATATCATTCTACGGATCCTTTAAGCCATTAATGATTAACGTTCGCCTCCTTAGTTTAGCCGCAACTGCTGGCACTAATTTTGGTTAAGACTACTATATATACCTTCATCATTATTCTTTAGTATATATATTGATTTTATATTCTTCATTATTATTTTCTTTTCTTTCTTTTTATAATCTTCATCTTTCTAAGTAACTAGATCAATCTTTCGATCATTGTCTAATATTCCTTACTGCTGTATTATATGCTATTAATTATTAATTAATTAATTACATCTTTTATATTGACTTTATTCATTATCAATGTGGTAATTATAACTTTCATTATTTACTATGGATCTTTGGCTAGGTTAATCTCTCTATTTTATCCTACTACCTATTCCACATATTAACTGGACTATCAACGGATTTCTCCTTCATTATTTTTATTTTTATTAAATTTTTCATATATATTTCATATATCTCAATAGTTCACATTTTAATATTTTACTCACCTTTACACCACTACATTAATATATCTTTTTATATATTAATATCGTTCAATTCGCATGTATTATGTCCTTAGATAACGCTTAATCTGAGCCGACATCATACTCTTCTTTTTATTAAATTCTTTTTATATTATTATATACTTTCTTCTTTTTTTAGGAACTAATGGGATTGAACCATTAACTTAAGAGTGTAAATCTGATGTTATACCATTTAACTAAATTCCTTTCTTAACTCCTTTAACGAGTCGAACGTTAATTATATTATTAGAAGTAATATGTTTTAACCTATTAAACTAAAAGAGCTTCTCAGATAGGCTAGAATCGAACTAACTAATTCCTCTACCCAAAAAAGGCACCTAACCATTCGGTCTCTATCTGTTATATATATATATACTATATTAACTTCCATTTCGTTTTTATCTACATTCTCTTTTATTTAAATTAACCCTTCCTTAACTTATTTAATTTTGATTTTCCATTATCTATATATATATATTATTATATAATTTATTTTTTTATTTATACTTTCTTCTTTTTTATACCTTTTTATCCCTACCCCTTATTTTATATTTATTATTCTACATCTATTTTCATATATGTATATATATATATATATATTTATTAATTTATCTATTAAATATTATAATCATTATTATTATTATTATTATCATATTCTGATTTATATATTATACTAATATAAATAAAAGTGTATAAGTAGTATTATATATCTTTAATATCTCTTTAATATTACTTATATAATTACTATTTATAATATATTATATATAATACCTCTAGTATTACTTATAAATATATATATATATATAAATATAGACATAAATAGTATTACCTATAAATATAAATATAAATATAAATATAAATATAAATATAAATATAAATATAAATATAAATATAAATATAAATATATTTATAAATATAAATATAAATATAGATAGTAGTATTATAAATTATATTAATACATATTTATATATGTATATATCAATTATATATCTAATATAAGATAAGATATAATATATTTATTATATTATGTATATAGATATTAGGTATATATATATAATATATAAGGATTAATATATAAGGAAATTAGGGTATATATATATATATATATATTATAATATATTTATTTTTAATGTGATACCTAATTTACCATTATTAGTTGATTTATCCATATAAGAGATAAAGTTACTATTTTTAATATAATTTAATTTTAATCTATCTTTAGAATAACCATTATTATTAGAATTATCATCAAAGATATTATAAATATTTAAATTATTATTTTTAAATGATCCTTTTGTCATTAATATTCTATTTGATCTATTTTTACCTTTTCTAGCTCCTACTTTACCTTTTAATAATAATGATCAACCTACTATATATTTATATAATAAATCATTATTTAATATTTTATTATCATTTTCTGATTCCATTGATATATTATTATAATAATCTTTTATATCATTATAAATATTATTATTATTATTTAATGAATTATTATTTATATTATTTAATAATAAATCTTTTATATTATTTTCTATATTTAATATATTATTATTTAATGATATATTTTTTAATAAATTATTTGATATTTTATTTTTTAATATTCCTTTATCATTTAATAATGGTATTCTATTTTTTAATCTAAATCTAAACATATGTGATATTGTTCTTTTTCTTTTAGATATACCTTTTCTTATTAATTTTAATAATATTTCTGGATTATTAAATTCATATTTTAAATTTATTCCTTCTATTTTTACTTCTTTTAATCCAAAATATTTACTTATTATCATTTTTATATCATTTGATTTACCCTCTTTATTTATTATATTCCCTAATAATATATCTATATAACTTATCATATAACCTAATATATTATTTTTATTATTTATTTTATTTATTTCAAATAAATTTATTCCTTTATTATTTATATTATTATTTATATTATTTGAATTATTTATTATTTCATTCTTTAATATATAATTTAATATTAAATCTTTTCTTTCTAATTTTATATTATTATTATGTATATTACATTTATTTATTAATATATTATTTATTAAATTATTATTATTTATTAATATATTATTATTATTATTACTATTATTACTTAATAAATTATAAGATAATGATTTAATATTATTATTTAAATGATTATTATTATTAATATTATTATTATTTTTTAAGATTAAAACATTTAATAAAGTACTATTAATTAATAATTTACTAGGTAATTTATTAATATTTAATAAATTTTTATTTAAAGCTTTATTTAATAAATTTTCTAATTTATGATTATAATTTATATTTAATTGATGAATTAAATTATTAACATCATTATTAACTAATTTAACATTATTTCTATTATCAATTATATTATTAAATACATTAGATATAATTAATTTATCATGATTAATAAATGAAGATTTATTATATTTATTATTAAATTTAACTAATTCTTTATAATTTCTTATTTTATTTAAATACATATTTATTCTACTAAAATATTTATATGATTTATTATTTGGTATAAAGTAATAAAATAATATTTTTACTTCTTTTATATTCTCTTTTATTACTGGTTTACTTATTATTATATTACCTCCTGATACTTTTGATTTACCTGATTTTAAATCTACTCCATTTATTATATTCTCTAATAAATTTATTATTAATTTACTTATTATTCCTTTTAATATCATATTATTTTTATTATAATTATAACTTATTAATTTATAATCATTTATATGATTTATTTTCTCTAATCTATTTATTCTTGATAATAATCTCTTTCTTGATATTATTATACCTTCTATCCTTTTATTTATTCTCTTATTTATTAATTCTAATAATCTTATTATCTCTCTCTTTATTATCTCTTTTCTTTCTTTTCTCTCTTTATTTATTGAATATATTATTATATTCTTTAATATCTTATTTATCATTCTCTTTACTTTTCTCTTTTCTCTTATAATTCTTATATCTTTATATATATATATATATATTTATATATATATTTTAATATAATTATTATCTTAATTAACAGATTGTTCTTTTATTAATAGAAAGACTCGAACTTAACATTTATTGCATATGAGGCAATCGTTTTAACCAATTAAACTATATTAATTTTCTCTTTGGGTAAATACTGAGACTTGAACTCAGATCACATACGCCACAAGTATTCATTCTAACCTATTAAATTATATTTACCATTTCTAGGAAAAACCGGACTTGAACCGAATATAAATTGATTAAAAGTCAAACGTTTTACCATTTAAACTATTTTCCCATTATTATTATAATTATTATTATCATATATATATATATTATATATATTTGAATCGAATAGATTCGAACTATTATTAGCTTGCCCCAAATGCAAGTGACTTACCTATTAGTCTACGACTCATTTTATTCTTTTTTGTCATTGATAAGACTTGAACTTATACGCTTGAAAAAGCAATACATTTTAAGTGTATTGTGACTACCAATTCCACCACAATGACTTCCATTATATATCCCTATATTAATATTTAGTTTATGCTTAGATGAGAATCGAACTCACTAGATATTAATTTGCAATTAACTCGTTGACCTTCAACACTAAACATTAATTATTTATATATTATTATATAATATTTATACTACTTATATTTCTTTTATTTTTATATAAACCATATTTATACTACTTATATCTCTTTTATTATTATATAAACCATATATCTATACTACTTATATATTTCATACCTATATATATATATATATCATACCTATTAATATTTATTATTCATATATATCTATAATAATTTTATACTAATATATATAATATATATCTCTATTATATTATACTAATATATTTATATTGTACTTATATATATATCTCTATTATATTATACTTTACCTTATATTATTATTATATCTTATATATACCATCAATAATATAATCATTATAGTATAAATATATTATTATACCTTATATTCTTATTATATCCTATTACATATTATTATTATTATTATTATTATTATTCATAATATACCATATATTATTTATATTATTATATCATATTACATATTTATATTATTATACCATATATATTATATATACCATATTATCATATTTATATACATATATTTATAATTATACCATATATTAAATATATTACACCTATATTATCATATATATTTTACCATATATACTATACATACCTCATATTCTTATTATATCTAATATATATCATACACTATATATTATATCTTATATCTCATTATACTATATATTATATATAATATCTCATTATACTATATATATTTTATCATATATACATTATATACCTTATATCTTTATATTATATATATATATATATATATGTTATATATTAATAATTAAATTATTATTAATCTAATAAAATAATTTATAACGTTATTAATTATTTAATAAAAGAATTAATATAAATAGTAATATTTATACTATTATAATAATAAATTAAATAACGATAGAATAAATTAAAGCATTAGATGATAAGTATAAAATATTATTAATAAAGTTAGGAACGATACCTAATACTAAAGTAGGTAAAGCTAAGAAGAATAAAATAAAGTGTTCTCTATATAATAAATCATAAGTAATACTTAAATATTTAGAGAAAGTACCTGAAGTTAATTTATTTGTTAATTTCATTTGATAACATGCTGATAATAATACTGATGATGCTGCAAATATACCTATTATTGGATGATTAGTAATAGCACCAGTTATACATAAGAATTCACCTATAAAATTATAACTTAATGGTGTACCAGTATTACTAAAACTAAAGAATACTAAATATACTGCAAATAATGGCATAAATTGAGTTAAACCTTGATAATAAAATAAAACTCTATTATGATATCTATCATATAATACTCCTCCCATTAATATAAATAATGCTGGTGATACAAATCCATGTGCTAAACATAATACTAATGATCCCATTATACCTAATAAATTATTAGCAAAGATACCTAATATACAAACACCTAAATGACTTATAGAACTATAAGCAATAATAACTTTTAAATCAGTTTGACTTAAAGTTACTAAACTACTATAAATTATTGTTATTATACCTATTACATATAATATTGGTGCATATAATAATGATATTTCTGATATATTTGATAATAATATTCTTATTATTCCATATATTGCTAATTTTAATATTATACCTGCTAATAATATTGATCCTCCTAATGGTGATTCTGAATGTACTGTTGGTAATCATGTATGTACTGGTACTAAAGGTGTTTTAACACCTAAACCAATCATTAAACCAATTAATAAAACACTTTGTAATTCAATTGATATAATTTTACTATTAATAGTTACATAATCTACATTATTATATATTACATATATTAATACTATTGATAATAACATAAATAAAGAACTACATAAAGTATAAATTAATACATAATATGCTGCTTTATTTTTATTTGATCCTCCATATATCCCTATTATTAAATATAATGGTATTAATGTACTTTCAAATAATACATAAAAACTTATTAAATCTAAACATACAAAATTTAATCCCATTAATATTACTAATATCATTAATAATATCATATATGTTCCACGTTTCTCATTTATATTTTCTCAATTAGATATTATACTTATTACTCCTAAATATATTGTTAATATTAAAAATATTAATCCTATTCCATCATATCCAAATTCTATATTTAATATATTTACTACTCTTAAATATCCATAATCATTTATATTTATACTATTTAATTCATTTATTACTATATATAAACTTATTATACATAATAATAATATACTTTTACTTATCATATTCTTATTACTCTTTATTGATAATATTCTTTTCTTTGTTAATCCTATTATACTTAATATTCCTATAAAATTACATACTATTAAATTTAACATTTTATTTCTTTTCTTATATCATATATATTTTTTATATATCATATATTTTTATTCTCTTTCTTTTCTTTTCTTTTCTTTACATTTTTAATATCCTATAGGATTTGAACCTATATAATTAAATCCGTAGTTTAATATTTTACCATTAAATTAAGGATATTATTTGTATCTCGGAAATTGTAGGAATCGAACCCACACAGAATCTCTTCAATTATATAGCAAATAACACATCTTACCAATGATTAAATTTCCATTCTCGATTCTGACCCGACTCGAACGGGCAACCTTCATTGTGACAAAATGATACTTAAACCAATTAAGCTACAGAACCTTTTATTTTGGAGTTATCAGGAATCGAACCCAAATATATTGCTTGCAAAGCAATCGTTCTACCAATTAAACTATAACCCCATATTTTAATATATTATTATTATTATTATATATTTATTATTAATATTATTAATATAATATTATTCCTTATATATTTATATCTTATATCTCATTAAATATACCCTTATATTTATACATTGTACCCTTATTTTATATACATATATTATACCTAATTTATATTATATCCTTATCTTATATATTATACCTTATTTATATTTAATATATATATATATATATATATATTATACCTTATATATATATTATACAAATATTATATATTATCATATTAAATTATATATTATATATATATTATATTATAATACATACATAATTATATAGTACTATTAATATTAATATACTTATATTATACTATTATAATTATACCCTTATATCTTAATATATAATATATATATATCCTTATATATACATATATAATATATATTATATACAAGTATACTTATTATTATTTATACATATATATTATATTATTAATACAGATATACTTATTATTATTTATACATATATATTATATTATAATTAATTCTTATATACCTATTATTATTTAATCATATAAATATAATATTATTAATTCATATAGATATAATATTATTAATTATTATATAACTATTATTATTTATATATTATATATATTATCTAGATTAATTTAGATATTAGGAGATATGGGTATATATATATATATATATATATATAATTATAATTATTACGTATAAATCTTATATTTAATTCAAATATAATCTAATAGATTATAAATATAAAGGGATATAAGTAAATTAAACGATTAAAGTTAATCCATTACCTGCGAATAAAACACAAGGAATAAATATACAGAATGCGAATAATAAAGGTAATAAAACATATCAACAGAATAAGATTAATAAATCGAATCTTAATCTAGGGAATGAAGCTCTAACTCATATATAAGTAAATAAAAAGAAATTAGTTTTAATAATAAATAAACCACTAAAAATTAAACCTTCAATAAATCAATATAAATTATTTTGAGGTAATATATCCATAAATAATAAACTATTTATATCTAAAGGTCAAGATAAATAACCTCCAAAGAAGAATGTTATTGTTAATACTGACATTAATACCATTGATGTATATTCACTTAAAAAGAATATAACAAATGGAGATGCTGATAATTCAGTCATATGTCCTGATACTAATTCTGATTCTGCTTCTATATTATCAAATGGTGGTCTAGCTGTTTCTGCTAAAGCTGCTATAAAATATATTATACATAATGGTAATAAAGGTATAATATAATTAATATATACTTGATTTTCTATTATTAATTCTATATTTAATGAATTTACTAATAATACTATTATAAATACTATTGTTGTTAATATTAATTCATAACTTATTAATTGAGCTGTTGTACGAACTGATGCTAATATTGTATATTTACTATTTGACATTCAACCTACTATTACTGTTCCTAATACTCCTAATGATCCTGATCCTAATAAAAATATTAATGAATATTCTCCTTCTATTATTCCTAATCCTGTATTTAATGGTACTACACCAAAACTTATTAATACTGCATATAATGTTATTAATGGTCCTCCTATCATATATATATATTCTCCATTATGTACTAATACTATTTCTTTTACTAATAATTTTAATGCATCTGCTATCGCCATTAATACTCCATAGTATCCTACCGCATTCGGTCCTAATCTTCTTTGCATATATGCCATCGTTTTTCTTTCAGCTACAGTTAAATATGCTACTCCTAATAATAACCCTACTATAAATATTATCGCCATTAATAAATATTCTATTGATTCTAATATCTCTATTAATATATATATCATTTATTTCTCTTTTCTTTTCTTTTTTAAATTATTCTCTTATTTATAATTTATACCTTTTTATATTACTTTCATTTCATAATATAAATTTATTATACATCTTATTTATGTATCCTTTATTTATATAATATATTTTATATTATTATTTATTCTTTTCTGATTTTATTACTACTATTATTCCTATTATACCTAATAATAATATTAAAGCAATTAATATTAATATTAAAGAATATTCAGTAAATATTAAACTACCTATTGTAGTTAAATCTGAATTATTATGAATATTTAATAAATTAAAATTATCATATATATTAACTGTATTTAAATCACAATCATTTGAATCATTATAATCTAAATCATCTAAAAATAATATTAATAATATTATAAATAAACTACTATATTGTGGTTCATATTCTTCTTTTTTATTTAATACTGATAATATAAATACAAATAATACTACTACTGCTCCTACATATATTAATGTATATAATATTCCAAATAATTGTGAACTATTAAATCATAATTCTGTTATTACTGGTATTATTGTCCCTACTAATATCCCTAATGATTCAAATGATGTTGTACTTATTAATATATAATATCCTATTAAACTTACATCTAATATACTAAAATCTATAAACATTTCTTTTCTCTCTCTCTTTTCTTTTTAATTAATTCTCTCTCTCTCTTTAATTATTTCGATTATATATATATATATAAATATATATATAAATATGAATATATATGTGATAATATTATTTGATAATTTAATCTTAAACTTATCTTCTCTATTGAGAAGAGTGTGAATTGAACACACGAGGATATATATCACTGAGTTTACAGTTCAGCTTCAACTACCAACATTGAAAATCTTCCCTCACATATATATTCTTTCGGATTAAGTAGGATTTGAACCCACACTACTTAAAAAGTAATAATATTTCAAGTATTACGCAATAACCAATTCTGCCATCAATCCTTTATTAGTCTAAATCAGGACTTGAACCTAAATCAAATATATTAACAGTATACCGCTTTACCAATTAAGCTATTTAGACTTACCTTTTTATGATTAATAGGACTTGAACCTATAATTATTTAGACCTAAACTAAACACGTCTACCTCTTTCGTCATAATCATATCCTTATTCCTTACATTATTTAATCATTTTTTTATTACTTATTATATAATTCTTTTCTTTCCTTTCTTTTCTCTATTTATTATCCCCATATTACCTTACTATTACTATTACTATATTATTATTAATATTATTATTTTACTATTACTATTATTAATATTAATATTATTATATTATACTACTATTTATTATATTAATTATTCATTAATTATTATTTATATTATATTACCATATATTATATCATATTTTATATTATAATATATTATCATAATTTATTCATATAAATATTACCATATATTATATATTATTACCATATTATTATATTATTACCATGTATTATATCATATTATTATTAATATATATTATTATTACCATAGATTATATTATATATAATATTTCATATAATTATATTCATATATTATAAACACATATATATATTACTATTATTAATATTATTATTATTATTAAATATAATTATATCCATATATATATGATATTAAAGATAAAATATATATATATATATATATTAAACTCCATATAATAATAAGAATGATATCATTAAACAGAATAATCCTGTAGCTTCTGATAAAGCAAATCCTAAGATAGCGAATGGGAATAATGTATTTCTTAATCCTGGGTTTCTTGATGTTCCGTTTATTAATGCTGCGAATACTATTGCTATTCCTATTCCGGCTCCTGTTAATCCTATTGTAGCTATTCCAGCTCCTATATATTTACCTGCTAATACTAATTGCATTTCTCTTTATTTTTTTATTATTATCTAACTAACCTTATAGATAATTCTCTTACGTTTTTTTATTTTATACCTTTTTAATGTTTCCAAAAAGATTTGAACTTTTATCAATAAAGCTTCAATTTATTGCTTTAACCGGGTTAAGCTATAGAAACATTTTAAGTCCAAGATGATTTGAACATCTAAATCTTCCTTATCAAGGAAACATTTTAACCTATTAAATTATGAACTTTATATATAATATATATATATTATAATTTTACTATTATATTTCTTATTATACTTATTTTTAATATATATGGTAATATTATTGATGATACTAATAATAATATCACAAATAATGCTATATATCCATAAAATAATGTATTTAAGAAGAAAAATGGTACTAATTGTGGCATCTCTATACTTATCTCTCTCTCTTTACATTTATTTCTTTTTAAGTTAAAACTCTCTCTTAACTTCTTATCTATATCTACTCTTATATATAATTATTTTATTATATTATTATATAATATATATATACTATATCTCTCTCTCTTACTTTTATTCCCCCTCCCCCTTCATTATATTATACAATAACATATTTCTTATATTTATTATATATATATTACCTATACCTTATTTCCTCCATATATTATAATTATAATACCTTATATATATTATATTATCATTATATTTCCCATACCTTATATATATATATATTATATTATATTATATTAGATTAGATTATATTATATTACCCACATTATATTCTCCATATATTATATATCATATATCTTATATATTAATTATCCTAATATTAATTATATTATTTTATATATATATAAATATATTCACTATATTCCTTATTTACCTTATTATTATTATATTATACTCTATATACCCTTTATTATATAACCCATATCCTATATACGATACCTTATATTATTATATGATTAATATATGTATTAAATATTATATATTATATTATATTCTATTATATTAATATATTATTATTATAATTATTATACCATATATATTATTATCTTCTATTATTATAACCATATTATCATATAATATTAATATTATTAATATTTGATTATACCGTATATATATTAATAAATAATATGATACCATATAGATATTATTATATTTTATAGATATTATTATACCATATATATAATATAATATATTAAATAAAGATATATATATATATATATATATTATATATTAAATTAAATTAATAATTATACTAATAAATTATATAAAGATAAATACTATGATAGCGATTATAATATATAAATAAGTATAAGTATTAAAGAAAATGAAAACGAAAATACTAAAGAATATTAATTCTAAAATTAATCCTAAATTAAAGAATACTAATTTATTAATAGCATTAGATATTTTTAAATTTAAAGCTGATAAACCATAAGGTCCTAAGAATATTAAAACACCTTTATCAATATATGTATTTAATAAATATGAGATATATAATCATGATCTAAATCCATAATTATTTAATATTTGATCATAATATAATTTTTGATTAAAGAAATTATAAATATTCATTATATATTTATTATTATAAATTAATAATTTATCATAAAATAATTCATACATTACTAATAATATTGTTGAAAATATTATAGATGTAATTAAAGGTAATAATTTTATTAATGAACTTAAACTAAATTCAGTATCTATTATTATTAAATTATTTGGATGTATAAATATATTATTATAAATTGTTGCACCTAATCCTAAATAAATATCTTTAGCTAAATAACCTACAAATATACTAAATAATGCTAATATAATCATAGGTATATACATAAATATAGGATTTTCATTTAAATGCATATATACATATCTAGGATTATTAGGTGTATTTAAAAATACATAATATACTAATCTTACTGAATATACTGAAGTTAATGTAGCTGATGCTATTGCAAATCAATATATTATATATCCTGTAAATGTATATGAACCATATAATGATTCTATTATTATATCTTTTGAATAATATCCTGTTAATCCTGGTAATGCCATTAATGATAATGAAGCAATAAATATACATACATAAGATAATGGTAAAAATTTATGGAATCCTCCATATGTACGTATATCTTGATATTCATTCATAACAGCATGAATTATAGCACCAGCAGACATAAATAATAAAGCTTTAAAAAAACTATGACATATTAAATGATATATTGCTAAATTATATGCTGATATACCTACACCTAACATCATAATACCAACTTGACTCATTGTAGATAATGCTATTATTTTCTTAATATCATTTGATACGACTGCTATTAATCCTGATACTAATGTTGTGATACCACCTAATACTAATATTATTATTAATGCGATTGGACTATATTCAACTATATATGAACATCTTACTAATAAATATACTCCTGCTATAACTAAACAAGCTGCATGTAATAATGAAGATACTGGTGTTGGACCTTCCATACTATTTAATAATCAAGTATGTAATCCAAATTGTACACTTTTAGATGCACAACCTATTAACATACATATTAATATTATTGTTAACATATCTGTTGATAAATAACCATTTAAACTAAATAATGTATCAAAATTTAAACTACCTACTAAATATACTGTTAAACTTAAACCTATTACAAAAAATGTATCACCAAATCTATTTATTAATAATGAATTTAATCCTGATTTTCCTGCTGATATACGTGTAAATCAAAATGATATTAATAAATATGAAGCACAACCTATTAATTCTCAACCTAAAAATAATATTAATAAATTATCTCCTGTTACTAATACTATCATACCAAATGTAAAAAATGATAAATAACTAAAAAATCTTTGTTGATGTGGATCATGTGACATATATACTACCGCATATAAATGTACTAAACTTGATATAGTAACAACCGGAATTAATACTGATACTGATACTTTATCAATTAAAAATCCTCAATCTATATTTAAATAATCTACACTTATTCAACTCATTATTATATTTCTATATTCATTATCTAATACCATTACATCATAATATATTATATATGTTGCTAATAATGACATTATTACTGATGTACATACTATTATTCTACTTCATAATATCCCTATATATCTTCCTAAAAATCCACTTATTAATGATCCTATTAATGTTGAAAATACTATTATATTTACCATCTCTTTATAAACTTCTTAATATCTCATCTGATCCCCTTATTTTATTAAAACTTACTAATATTGATAATCCTATTGCTGATTCTATTCCTGCTATTATTATTTGTATTAAACTATATAATAATCCTATCATATCATTATTTATATTACTTATTCATATACTATTTACTGTACATCCCATTATTAATATCTCTAACATTATATATATATCTATTATATTTAACCCTATTGATCCTAATACTAATAAAATTAATTCCATCTCTTCTCTCTCTCTTCATATTCATATTATATTATAACTATTCTATATATATAATTATATATATATTCCTTATTTATATTGAATATCTCTTTATATTTATTACTATATTTTATTCTTTTTATTTAATAAATTCTATTCTATTTATTTTTACTTTTTCTTATAATCTTTACCGGAATCGAACCGATATTATTGATATGAAGAATCAATGTCATAACCATTAGACCAAAAGATCATTTATTTCTTTTTTATAAATATTATTATATTATTTTTTATTTCCTATTACATTTTATTATTATTATTATTATTATTATACCATATATTTATATCTCTCATATATTATTTATATGTACATATTTTATTATTTCCATATTTATATCATATATTATTTATACATACATATTTTATTATTCCCATATTTATATCATATATTATTTATATATAATTATTATTCTATTATTGTACCCATATTTATATAAATACATATTATACATATATTATTTAACTATTATTATATATACCTATTATTATAAAATAATTATATACATAATACATATTATTATATAATACATATTATACATATTATACTTATTTTATATAGATCATATATATACCATAATATATCTATATATATAAATTAAATATATACATATTATACTTATTATTATACCCCTTACTATATTATATAATTAAACCTATTATTATAAAATATTTATATTATAATTATATAATTTCTATATATATATTATTAGGTATTATTATTATAATTATTATAATTATAGAATATATATATATATATATTAAATTATTGTTCATCAATTCAAGATAAGAATTCACCTAATGATACTGCTTCTATTTTTATAGGCATAGCTGAGTGCATTACACCACATAATTCAGAACATTGTCCATAATAAACTCCTTCTCTTTGTATTAATGCTGATGTTTGGTTTAAACGACCTGGTGATGCATCAACTTTAACACCTAATGAAGGGATACAGAAATCATGTATTACATCTGCTGATGTTACTATAAATCTTATATGAGTATCTACTGGACATACTACTGATGCATCTACATCTAACATACGTAATTGTCCTTCTTCTAATAAATCTTCTGGTACTATATATGATTCAAATTCTATTGTTTCTCCTTTTTCATTTATGAAATCTGAGTATTCATATTTTCAATATCATTGTAATCCTATTGCTTTTATTGTCATTGCTGGTGCTATTACTTCATCACATATATATAATAATATGAAACTAGGGAAAGCTATTATTAATAATATTATTGCTGGGAATGTTGTTCATACTATTTCTATAAATTGTCCATGATTCATATATTTATATGCTATTTTTGAATTATTATATACTGATATTACATTAAAAAATATATATGATACTAATCCTAATATTATACATAAATAAAATATTATATTATTATGTAATTCTATTATTCCTTCCATATTTGGTGTTGCTGAATCTTGGAAAAATATTCCTCATGGTGTTGGTACATCATTTCATATCTTATTTAATATATTCATTCTTCTCTCTCTCTCTTTTCTTGTTTATTTCTTTATTATATCCTTTCTTATAAATATAACTTCTTTTTATAATCTAATCTTTTGAATTACTAAGAATCGAACTTAGATTGTTTCATTATGAGTGAAATGCTTTAACCATTAAGCAATAATTCATTTTTTTGTGCACGATCACGATTCGAACATGAATCAATAGCTCATGAGGCTATTATGTTAACCTATTACACCATCATGCATTTTTTTACGAATTGAGGGACTCGAACCCTCATTTTCTATGTGGAAAACAGATTGTCTAGCCAATTGACTTAAATTCGCATTTTATTAATTTATTCATATTATTATATAATTATTCTTATTCTTATTCTTATTCTCTATCTTTATTTTATTATTATATTATTTTATTATTATTATTATTATATAATTATATTATTTTATTATTATTATTATTATTATTATTATTATTATTAATATTAATCTATTAATGGTCTTATATATCTATAATATCTAATTTTATAATCCATATTTAATTATATATTATATCTAAATATTGAATATTGTCCATTTCATTATTATTATATCATATTATTATATTAATACATATGGTATTTAATTATTTAAAATAATGATATAGTACTATTATAATTAATATATTATCTTATATCTATATCATATAATTTATATTAATTAACATATATTATATCTAAATATATCTACATATAAATACATAATATATATTATATTTCATATAAACATATAGTATATTTATATTTATATAAACATATAATCATATTAATATATATAACAAATAAACATATATTATTCCCATATTAGTATATATATATATATATTACTATATATAACCTTATATAACCTTATATAACATATATAATAATATAACATATATATACACATAATCATATATTACCATATATATTATATATTACCATAACATATATATATATATTACCATAATATCCTATATATTTATATATATATATAAACATATAAACATATTAATAAATTATAATATATATTATCATATATCATATATATCCCATTATTATTAATTATATAATACCATATATTATTATACATATATTATAATATAATTATAATAAATAATCATATTATTATTAATATCCATTTATTATTTAATATAAACCATTTATAATATTACTATACATATACATTATATTACACATATAAGGATAATATTATCATATATTATTATAGATACATTATTATCATATAAATTATAATAAATAATCATATTATTATCATATATTTATTACATTTATTATATTACCATATTACCCTTATTATTATCATATATTAATATATAACATATACATTATATTACCATATAAATCTTTATATAACATATATAATCCTCATATATTATACCATATAACCTATATATATATATATTATATTATATATTTAATATCTATATCACCTATATATTTATATAATATAACCTAATATAATATATAATATATTATATATCATAATATCACATATTAAATATTATACCTATATTATATATCACATATTATATATCCATATCCATATTATATCATTAAACCCATATTATATATTATATCCATATTATATATCCATATCCATATTATATACGTTTATATCTATATACTATATATCATTATACCCATATATATTATATATACCATTATTTCTATATACATATACAATATATACCAATATATCCATTATATATTATTTCATAATATCCATATATTCAATATATATCCTTATATTTATATATCTAATATATACCTTTATATCCATATATTAATATATACTTATAATATATATAATATATTAATATAATATAAATATAAATAAAGATATATATATATATATATATTAATTAACATCCTCATCAATAGAATACGATATATAAGAATAATCAGATTATATCTAATACATGTAAGTATAATATAGTTGTTTCTAAGTTTAAGTGATGTGTAGATGTAAAGTGATATAAGTACATTCTAGCATAACATACAGCTAACATCATAGCTAACATAACCATATGAATAAAATGTAAACCAGTAGCTGCATAGAATACAGAACCGAAAACACTATCAGCGATAGTAAATGTAGCGAAAGTATATTCACATACTTGACATAATACGAATAATACTATTAATATTGTTGTTATTAATAAACCTAATAATGTACCATTTCTATCTTTTGATAATATTGCATGATGAGCTCAAGTAACTGTTGCACCACTAGCTAATAATATTATTGTATTTAATAATGGTAATTCTGTTGGTTTTATTGATGTTATTCCTACTGGTGGTCATGTTGCTCCTATTTCTATTGTTGGTCCCATTGCTGAATGGAAATATGCTCAGAATAATGATGCAAATATAAATACTTCTGATCCTACAAATAATAAAAATCCTAAGTTTAATCCTCTTCTTACTGCTATTGTATGATCTCCTAAATATGTACCTTCAACTACTATATCTCTTGTTCATAAAAATATTGTTGATAATACTACTAATATTGCTAATCCTAATCATATTAATGATCCTATATATCCATGCATTGTTAAAGCTAATGTTAAAGCTAATGATAATAATGCAAATGATATTAATATTGGTCATGGTGATGGTGCTACTAAATGAGATGGGAATAATTGTAAATTATTTCTATTTTTTATACTCATTCTCTCTCTCTCTCTCTTTATATATCTCTTATAATTATTATTATTATTATATTTCATATATTCTCTTATTTTATCTCTTATTATTTATCTATATATTTCTA